>MNCI01037178.1:25373-50267 GCA_015680685.1 Gnetum montanum | reverse complement strand
CATCATAGCAATATAATTGGACCACTTTATTTTTGATACATTGATAAATGGTGATGTCCATTCCATTTCAAGGGTTTTCTTTTTGCTCAATAGAAGAGTTTGTAAGCCTAGCCTGAATCCTTAACTTTCTCTCCTGTTCATCTTATTTCTTAAATCTAGGTAATGTAGATTCTTCATCTTTTCATGGTAATGGTAATTTTAGAAGCTCTTTTATTATGAATTTCAATATTCCAAGTTATCATTTGAAATTTTTATTTTTAAACTTGCTTCTTTATCCATACTCATCCTTGATGTGGGAACCTTGATCTTCTTTTTATAACATCTAGATGGTAATGTTGCACATTATTTTTGGAGGATGTTCTAGTATGTCCTTGCCCATTTTGCATAGTAACCAAGCTATATGACTGTTACCCATCACATCTAGAAAATTTTCTAGCATCTACAAAATATGAAAAAAACTCATCCATGAGATTTGCCAAGGATTTACAACTAGTTACAAAACTAACACTAAGCCTCCTTTCGTATATAGGCTTAGGACTAGCATTAGTGGATTTATTAAATAGCTCAAATTTTATGAACCTAAAACTAAAATTTTATTACATCTATGGAGCCAAGGATTTAATGGATAGTAGAAATGTATATGCTATAAATTTTCAAAAACTCATTAAGAAAATTACACAGTATTCTTGGTAACATTTGAAGGAAATCAACCAAATTTGCAATGGTTATATCATACTTATAACTACTGTGCTTAAATGTAGAATATTGTATGAAAATATGGTGTTTATCTTCAATGCTATTTGTATGGTATAATCAACATATTCATTCTTCACAAAGAAAGTTTAGCCATCTACAAGTTTTAACTCTTAAATGATAAGATTCCATTCATGTTGTAGTAATTGTGAATCACAAATGGTAAGTAATTGGAACATGTAAATAGTTTACTTTTGAGTTAAGGCCTAATACTATTCAAATAAATATAATTTTTTCTTTTTATATTTTTTAAATTTTTTAAAATACTATTTATTCAAGTAAATTTTGAACTTACTTAAGGTTAGAATAAAGAATATGCTCTTGAATATTCCATTTAATAAGTCATAGAACTTTCTTAGGAGACCATCATTTATCCTTGATATCCATCATCACTTTTTCAAAGTATATATTCAATGAGAATTTAGAAAGATTATGAGTGTAGTCTATAAATTGACAAATAATTTTAACTTCTAAGAGCATAATGTCTCCTTCAAGAAGCACAATTTCACATTGTGTCTATCTATTCATTTTAAATTCATCAAGTAAAAAAAGCCTCTAAAATTTTTTAATCTATTTTCAATATTTATTTGCAATATTAGAATCCCATATAATACATCCACAAAATAATTGAATGAGCAATGACATGATAAAGTTTCTTTTAGATATTTCAAGCCAAAATAAATTCCTACTTACATTTACTTTTTAAAGAAAATAAGAGTTTTATACTAGCAATTCTTTGAGTAATATACTGATCACATTTGTATTGCATTGATTTCATTTGTCAATAATAGGTGGCTCAAGTGATTAGCTTATTATCTTATTAGGTAAGAGGTTATTAATTGAAAGGTTAAAGGAAGACTTGGGATGGCTTCTATTTTAGATAAGCTACAAGAATAGTGGCTTAGATGGTTTAGACATGTTCAAAGAAGATTAAACAATGAGCCTATAATCAAAGGTTGCTATATCACTATTCAAGAAAAGCCATTGAAAGGAAGACCAAAGAAGAAATGGGAAAAAATGATCAAAGATGATTTGAAATAATTCCAAAATAACAAAAATCTTGCTCTTCATAAAGGAAAATGGAAAAAAACAAAAAACAAAAAAAACAAAAAAAAACAAAAATACAAAAACAGAAACAGAGAAACTTATGTAGATGACTTCATTTTATTGAAACAAGGCTAGGATGATGATGATAATGATGATACTTTGCTTTTTAAGGCCACTAATTTTGGCTTCTTCATATTATCATATCTTTCATATTTTACCTCTAAGTGATCACATATTTCTTTAGTTGTCTTTAGGTGCATGATCTTGAGAATAATCACATGGTCCAAGCCACATATGAAAAAATGCTTACTTAATCCCATGAGTAACATTGGTAGATCTTGATGGATCCTCTAAAAATAATTTTCTATATATATCAAAGAGAGAAATTAGATTCATCAAAAAAATTAACATTATTTTTACTAGAGAAACATTAGATTCATTGAAGAAAATCAGATTCCAAATACAAGAAATCAAGTCCAAAAGCTATTATTTTAAAGTAACTATGATTATACTAGTAATATATAAATTATTAAAATTAAATATATAAATATTTAATATGAATTTATTTCTTTTGCATTTCCCAATTTAAATTAATGTCTCATTTGTATATCCAACACAATTCCACTTTTCTCAAAGTCTTCAAGTATCGGAGACTTGCGGTGCAGTAATGGGCAGACACACCGTTCATAAACTTGAGAAAATGAAAACTGCCTTGGAAAATGGAAAATAACTAAATAGACAAAAGAATGCTATATTAAAAAAATAAACAGCCTGTGAAACAAAATTAACCGTCCGATAAGGGCACCTTTTCAAACTGCAATTTGTTTTGTACCATGGCAGGAGACAACTAACAGGAGGTGATGAATATAATGGCTGCAGCATCAACTCTTTCTCGGCAATCATGGGAAAGGCCGTCAAATTAGCACATGCTTGACGTTAACTTCTGCGAAACACCTTAAAATTTTAGGTATAGCGATGTAAATTTTTGCCGGTAGTGGCTGAAAGGTGTTAAGCTATGAAGTCTAAGATTCGCACACTAATTTTGACAACCTGTGCATCATCTTTGATACTCCGTAGCAGCAGAAGCAGCGTAGTTTTCGCACTTCTCTCAGTGGACAAGTAGGTAGGTGACAAAGAAAACAAAGCAAAGACCATGGAAGAAATTTGTCGCATACTGGCTCGGGTCTGAGTGATTAAGGAATAAAGGTTTGTTTTGAATTCTAGAATAGCCCAGCAAGTACAGAAAGAAAGCAATTATGGTGAAAAGCTTAAAAGCCTTTCCATGTGTCATAAAATCAGAGATGATATTATAAAAGTTTAATAATAGATATGGTATTATTGGTAATAAAGAAGATCATTACCTAGAGGTTCAATGTTTATTTCAAACCAGGTCTTAGGAGGATGGTAAATGAGGAAAAGCTTAACCTCTTTGATTCATTGTAGCCAAACTCAAATTCCAACACTCACACTCAAACCCACATCGTTTGAACTAAGAAATAAACGTCTTACCTTCACTCTAAATGATTTTGAATAGAAAGAGAAAAAATGATTTAAAAAAAAAAATATTTGATGGAGTACTTATTTCAAGTTGACAATAGTTTGCATAAGATTTTTCCATACATTTTTTGGAAGGATGGAATATCTTATTTTCCTTTTAATTCTAAAGTTACATACTATATTATTACCAAAAGTGATTTTATTCATAACAAATTTAATAATCCTAAAATATGCAATTATCTACTCACTTTGGGACTTGGAACATGGAAGATATTTGGAAAGCTCCTACCTTTCCAAAAATTTGTACTATATAAAGTTGTCTTCATATCTTATTCATTAAGGTCTTCTTACAAGTACTAGTGTTCAATGCATGGGAATTTTTTCTCCTCAATATCCTCTTTTTTGAAGTGAAGACTCATTTTCTCAAATGTTTTTTTAAGTATCCGATTAAATATCATGCATGGAATAGAATATTTAGAATTTGTAACTCTCAACCAAATATTACTAATTTCATTCTTGGTGATCTACCTACTTTGTCTACATTTTCTCTTTCCATTTGAAAGTATCTTGGGCCACTTGTTTTCTATTTAACTTGGAAGCCTCAATGTGCAATTAGTTTCTATTAGTAAGAGCATAAATATGACATTTTTTCAAGAGTTAAATATCATATTCGCAAAGATATGGCTTTTTAGTTACACTTTCAAGAAAGAAAATTTAAGTCAAGTAATTTATCTTCTACAATATTAATTTCTTTTGGTTTTGGAGGCCGAGGTTGAGATATTTTCACCTTGCATTACTATTTGTTCATTATTTTTGTTTGGCATTTTCATTTGTTTTTAGAAACAGTTTGCTCCTTCTATTTACATGAAACCTTCTAGTAAGTAGTATAACTCTATGAGGACATTTGTTTCTCAACAAGGATAAGGCAACATCCTTTTCTACTCCTAAGGGAAATTTTTTCAAGATTGGTGGTCATGTAATGGGCTATGTTGACAGGCAGGCATTGATGCATCCCCATCGATGCATGGATTAAGGTGTTGACACAATGTCTATCTATGCTTATATAAATTTTTGTACCCGCTACATTTATGCCACCATTAAGTCAATAAAGTGGCCAAGTTCATATAGTTTTCTTCTATCATAATTAAAATATTCTCTATGTGCCCACAATAGGACTTCAAGGATTATATAGATCCTTATTTAAACATCAATGCACCTAAACACTTTGATGTGTCGGCAATAAAGACAAGATTCTTGGAACTCCTTGTAGTACTAACAATAGATTAATATTTACTTTCATTCTTTTTGTTATTCATGCACCTTATATTCATATTCTTAATTAATTAATACACTTATTAATCACACATAAGTACAACCACCTCAAACATACTATTAATGCTTGGTAATCCTAGCATTGTTATCACTTGGTTCACCCAGTAGCCTAACACTTGGTAACCCATTAGTGTTCCTAACAAGTTCAAGATTTGCGTAAAAGGTGGCCATAGATGTTTATGTTCGGATAATTAAATTAAAGCATTTGATAGTTAATTATTTAATTCATAGTTAATTAATTTTTTCACACTTAGACTAAAATATAAAAAATATAAAATTTGTAAAATTCATTTGCCTTGGCTTATACTTAACCATACTCTTGCACTTACACAAGTGAAGCTAAGAAGACAATGATAATGTCTTTAAGTCACTACCTTGCCTATTTTGCATTTAGGAGCTAAAGTCCATGGAATTCGATGACATTACTATTGTAATGCTTATGATATGTATGGTTGGACATAGGGAGTACTCACCACTCATCATTGGTATCATTGTTGGGGATTTTAGTTAGCTAAGTGCACTACATAGGAAAGATCATGAAATTATCTAAGGATGTTGTAAAATAATATTTAAAGAAAAAACATTAAAAACATAATATTAATAATGCACATTGCTTTTGAGAAATCATTGATATGGCTTCTTCTCACAGGGAAGATTCTCCACCTCCATTTGTAAGCAGATCCACTCAAAGTTAAGAAGGCCAAAAGATGCAAGTGCCCCAATAATTCAAAGTTGTCTATATCCATCTGGATGCTTACACTCTAGATTTTACTTTCATCCTACATTAGGATCAATAGTTGTGATGAAGGGACATGGAAGGTAGTATTGTGTTGCCTCTTGACCTATTTGGTCCAATAATGTTGTTAAACAATCTCATCAAGTTTGGCATTATTGGACTTAATGTGGAGTATGAGGTTCATGATCATGTTTATTAGAATTATCATCCCATAGAAGCACAATAAAAGAAAAATTAGCAAATGCAAGCTCAATATGAGGCTTTAGAAGGAAAATGGTTTCTTAACCACTTGTTCCTACAAATCCACAAAGAAGGCAAGGGCTTCTTTTCAAGTGCCTCCTAATACAAAGATTCTCTTCCCCTCTTAGAAGAGGAGACCATTAACTAATGGTTACAATCGACCATGGATAAGCTTGGTAATGGGAAGAATGGGTCTCAAGATCAAGGGATATCAAAAGGTGGTAACCAAGTCAAGAGTAATGGCAAGAACTAGGAGAAAGTCAAATATGGTGATCAGGATAGGAATTGAAGAAGACGGGACGATAGGTACATTATGGTGCTAGTTCTCTTTCCTCTTTGCCTTCATCATCATCCTAATCATCTTCCTTCAACTCTAACAAGAGATGCTAAGGAAATAGAAATCATAATGAAGATGAATGATAGGATAGGGATGATCATAGATCCCACTAAGATAAAATAAACCATGGGTATGCACAATGTGGAAAAGAACATCACAAAGAATGAAGGCACAATAGGACTCATCATGGCCATCATAGCCATGATAAGGGTTACAGAAATTGTCATGACTATGATGAGCCCTTGTTGGCTACCAAAAACATGTTAAACATTTTAGAGGTTGTTAGGATACCAACTAGGCACTTGAAGGATAGCCACATTAAATGATTGGATATGAAATGAATAATATCCCCATGTTCAAGGAAAATATAATTTAGATTCACAAAATTAGCTACAAGAGTTTAATGATACCTATGCCTTGCATAATGTGGGAAAAAATGGAAAAAGCTGAAACTATTCCCAAGGACACTTATCAAAGAAGCAAAGAGATGGCACCAGTCCTTGGAACTGAAATCTATTCAATAATAGAGTATGATGCTAGAGCTATTCAATAATAAGTATCAAATGTACTCTAGAGTTTTTAATTTGAGGAGGCAAATCCAAGGATGGAAAGAAGGCACTCATGAATTCTTGGATGTGGCTATGGATAGGTACTACTCTTTGTTGCATTGCTACCTAAGCCATTAAGAAAGTGGCCAAAAGAGGGAGGTTCGTTTCAATGTGAATGATGAAGAGGCATCACTTGATGAAGTGGTGTAAAGAAAAACCTTACTAATTCAAAAATCTATTAATGAAATATTAGTTTAGGTTAATAAACTATGGGACCACTTAGATGAGAAATTTCAAATTTCTCTAAAGATTATAAAGGAAAGTAGAAATCAAGTAGGTAGTTGCTATCAACAAAGGAAGAAGAAAGAGGTTGAACATAAACATCATAAATCTAAGGGCAAAGCTGCAGTAGTAGATGAGACAGCAAATTCCAAATTCGATGATGATGGGTGTGACATCTGTAATTATGAACATTCCAAAGGTTGTTTTCCCATAGTTTCACACTTACAAGAATCTAGTATGTATACTTTAAATCCTAGACTAGAAAAACAAGCACGCAAGATGTTTCCTTATCCACAATGCAACTATCGGTAGCAATTCCACCAATAAGCTTACTATCTGAGTGGAGTGCCACCACAACCTCAAGAATAATACTAGTAGTGGTAACACTTACAATTGTGGGGGATGCCACCTTCAAGGAAACAATATCCTTATTAGTAAAAAAATTCATATGTGTACTATGTTTAGCAAACCATCTCTCCATGTGACTCTTCCAATCATGCTTCCTTTCCACATCACTATTATCCTTCTAAATACTATAGAGCACCTTCACCAAAGGGAGAGTCCTCATTTTTCTGCTATCCTCCTCAATACTATTCCACTCATGCACCTCCACCTTCAAATTCTCTGGCAATTTCTCCATCCATGTAGTGTGAGATACCTATCTAGCCAAAACATAGGAATGCAACAAGGATTGTAAACTTATAGCTAGCTCCTTAGTTGAGTGCTTTGAATGCAAGCCTACCAAAAGACCATTCTTTAGAACCAAAAATTCCATAAAGCTCTCACAAACACTTGTGGATATTAATCCTACTATTTTTACCTTTAAAATTACTATTGAGCAATCTTTGATGCTCCTCAATTGTACATTATCATGTTGATCCATGCAATCCCAAATTAGATCAAGGTTGAACATCTTCCTAGTAAGAGATCTAATCCTATGAGTCATCTTATCTATTTACATATTGCTAGAAATAAACCGTGTAAGGCTCTTTTGGACTCAATTTTTTGAGTTAACAAGATTTCACAAAAAATGTACAAAGCTTGGAACCTACCCTCAAAAAAACCATCATGACACTGGATATGGTAGACCAATCCATCACTATTTATTTGGGAAACATTAAATGGGAATTCCATATCATCATATGAAGAGCATGGTTGAGCAGTATAGATGCAAAGTTGGGGATCAGAGACATTTCCTTGAAAATTTTCAAAGAAAATGAATTTGGAAAAATTAAGAAGAAGAGAGTTTCATGCATCATGTACAATGACATAGGGTTCCACTACATGCAAAAACTATTGACTATCAAGAGCACATCACTTCAAGAATGCAATTAGTGTGTAGATGTCACATAGGTTCAAAGGTGCCTGTATGCAACAACCATTAAATAGGAGGACACTCAATGGCTAACAACTAGAAATGAGTCTGGATAAACAATGTGCATGGAACTAGTTGAGAGCCTCACACGTTGATATGTGGAAAGCATGGATAAGTTGGAGTAGATCCATCTCCAACTCTTTGATGAACAAAGAAAAATCAATTGGGGAGAGTTAGAGATCCCTAAAACTTTCAAGCAAGAGTACCTTGAATTAAAGGCTCTACCAAAAATAATAAAGTATGCATTTCTGAATAATGGCAAGCTAGTAATTATCAATGTTGCGCTTGCTCCTGTACAAAAAAAGAAATTATTAAAAGTTATCAAAAAATGGCCAACAACCATTGCTTGGTCATATCATGAGTTAATAGTAATTGATCTAAAAATATGCTAGCATCGAATTTATATAAATTCCTCCATTAAACAAAAGTCATAGCCACAAAAATTATTGAACCCAAAACTCAAGGAAATTATCAAGGAAGAAATTGAATAAGTCCTCAAGGCTAGGTTCACTTATCCCATTGTGTATAGAAAGTGGGTTAGCCTACTTGTTATTGTGCCAAAGAAAGGAGGAAAGTGAAGTGTCTATATAGATTTTCAGTTGTTGAATATGACCACTTACAAAGATCATTTCCCATTATCATTTGTGGACCAAGTGCTAGACACTATCATGGGGCATTTTTACTATAGCTTTCTTAATGGTTATAGTGGCTATAACCAAATCCAGATTGCACTAGAGGACTAGGTCAAGATAATGTTCACAAGTTCCTCAAGGATTTTTGCGTACAAAAAGATTCCCTTTGGCCTATGTAATGCTTTGGACATATTCCAATAGTTGATGCTTAGCATCTTAGAAACAACAAATTAGTAGTAGGGTAGAAGTCTTCATGGATGAATTCCCTACCTATGGGACTACCTTTAATTAAGCTTTGAACCACCTAGAGCAAGTTCTTCACTGATGTGTAGAAACCAAGTTATAGCTCAATTGGAAAAAGAGCCACTTGATGCTCCAAGAGGGCATCATCTTGAGGTATCAAATTTCAATCAAAGGGATCAAGGTAGACCAAAAAAAAAATAAGGATAATTTAAGGAACAACTAGAAAACCAAAACCCATAAAAAACATGAGGTCATTCCATGGCCACACTAGTTACTATAGGCACTTTATTGAAAACTTCTCAAAGATTGCAAAGCCATTGGTAGAACTTACAAAGAAAGATGCACTATTCATCTAAACCAAGGAATTTGGGCATGCATTCTAATATCTAAAGTAAAAACTCATAGTGACTCCAATTATACGAGCACCTGATTAGTCTAGACCATTCCACATCATGATGAATGCATTAAAATATGCCTTGGAAACCAAGTTTACATAAATGGATAATCAAAAACATCCATATTACATCTGCTATGCAAGCAAAAACAATGTGGGTGCACAACTCAACTACACCACCAATAAAAAAGAGCTTATGGTAGTGGTGTACACATTGGAGAAATTTAGGTATTATGTGCATGGATACAAAGCATTTGTGCACATTCACCATAGCGCCATTTGGTTCTTAATTCATAAGCCAATGGTGAGCCCTTGTATCATATGGTAGCTAGTGATCCTTCAAGAGTTCAATATAAAGATGGTAGAACAAAGTAGGATCAAGAATATGGTAGTTGACCACTTGTGTTGGTTGCAATGGGATAGCAAGGATGAGGAAAGTCCACTATCAGATCAATTTCCTGATGAACTCCTCTTTGCTAGTGCTATTAATGAGCAAGATTCCAATGAAACAAACTAGTATGATAACATCCTCTCTTATCTACTCACATAGTTGATGTCATAGAAGTGGGACCACACGAAGAAATAATAGTTTCTTCATCAAGCCAAATACTTTATGAAAATCAATGATAACCTTTACAAGATTTGCATGGATGGCCTTATACGATGGTGTGTTCCTAATGCAGATCAACTTCAAGTCCTCTAGGAAGCACACAAAGGCCCTTATGGGGACCATTATGCTACAAGGAGGATGACCATTAAGATCCTTATGGTAGAATATTACTGGCACATGATCTTTCAAGATGCTCATTACTTCTTTCATTCTTGTGATAGGTGCCAATGTAATGGAGGGATAATCGCATGCATGGCAGGGCCTCAATAGTGGATCCAATGATTGGAGCCTTTCAATCTTTGGAGGATTGACTTTATGGTGCTAAATAACCCCATGTCAAATGGAAAGGCCTACATCATTGTGGTTTTTGTCTACTATACCAAATGGATAGAAGTTGCAGCTAATGAGCGGCTAGGTACCCCTATGCCCAACCATATGAATCACGAGTGTTCATGCACGACTCGGTCGAAATCCATAGATTGTAAGCACTTAACATACACCAGACTTCTAACTAGTAAAACCTTGGGTTAGAATGGTTGTTGTCATCCTAATCTCACTTGTGAGGTCCTGTTTACGATGGTTAAGTGAGACTAAGGCTAATGATTTTTATATCTTTTTAATTATCTTTTCGGTGGCTAATTGAGGTATTGAAAGTAAGGAATAAACTATTATCTAATCTCTAATTTTCCTAGCTTATATTCTAACTATTCCTAGCATAAGTATTCGGTCCCATCTTCCAAGCACGTTCTGAGCATCTCCTAACACTTCTGGGTTACCAGACATTAAGCGTCACTGGGCTTACCAAGTGTCTGGATTACGTTCGAGATGGTCGTACTTATGGCTTTAACAAACTACAAATGATCGATAACGATTGAAATTATAATAACGAAAAAATAAGTAATTAATAAGTAACTAATAAAGCATAAACATATTAAACTATTAATTGCATAAAATAACTAAGTCCAAATGCTGCAAGGATTGCTTGAATAGTTCATCTTTATTGCCATCACGCCAATGGGCTCAGATACATCAACACTCAAATAAAGAGCCGATCACTTTTCTTACACTTGCTACGGGCACTTGGAAAATATTCTATCTCTTGTGGGAACAAATTGCAAGAGCTTTGCTACAACTACTCAGAAAGATGCCTAAATGAGGCAGAAGGCCCACTTATTTATAGGCTAGGAAAGGTGGTTGTGTAAATGGGGCCACGTCGACGTAGGGAGGCTACATTGACGGGCCCGCGTCGACGCGGCAGCGTATACGTGGCCCAGTCGATGCATTGACTTAATGACACTTCATTAGTAGCCATCATCCTACGATGGCTTGGTTTGTATAATAAAATCTTGTAAACAAGTTTGGTGTGCTAGGAGCAATAATTTTTAATAATGGAACACATTTTACAAGTGTCACTTTTTGAAAGCTCATGACATGCTTGGAGGTTTAATATAAACTAACAACTACTTACCACCCCAAGGCCAACAGCCAAGCTGGTGTTACTAATAGGGAAATTACTAATATATTAACATGAACAATTCATAAATATAAGAAGGAATGGATCAACAAACTCAATGATGCTCTTTGGACTTATCATTCAACATGGAAACTTCCTATTGGGATTTTTTCCTATGATCTAATGTATGAAAAACTTTCAATACTTTCCATCAAGTTGAACTCTGTACGCTTTCAATAGCTTGTAACCTTAACTTGTACTAAATTCTAGCCCAAAAATAAATACTAATGAATCTCAACATGCTAGACAAGAATAGGTTAGTGGCCCTATTATCAAAGCAAGTGCACAAGGCACATAATAAACAACATCATAACCTTAAGATTTGAAAGGTAAAGTTTCAACCAAGGGATAAGATGCTCTACTAGAACCCCATGCATGTTCCTCAATGAACAAAATTTCAAATCTTATGGAAGGGCCCTTACATTATATATGAAACCTTTCCACTTGGGGCCATGATTATTTACCATCTTGACATCCCAAGTAAGAAACTTTTGATGAACATGCAACAACTCAAACCTTTTTCTAAACCAAAAATAACTAGTGGAGGTAATGCCTCAATTGATGTCCAAGCATGCTCAATCTCTTGGATCTCCCATTTGCAACTTAGTCATGGGGGAGATGGCCACCCATGTTGATATTATACAAAGTGGCTCCTCAGTTTTTTAACTTTTTTGTTTTACACCATTTTTCCTACATTTTTCATTTTCTTGAATATTTCATAATTTTTTCTATATTTTAACTTATTTGAACTTTCCTCATGTTTCTTCCTTTTCTTTATTTCCATCAAGACTTTGGTGCCAAAATTTAGCTACTAATTAATGGTGGTTTGTAATTTGCATTATTTACTTGATTGTAACTTACTGGATTTCATCTTAAGAATTTTGATATTAATTAATGGATCATTGATTCTTCTCATGATATCAGGTAGTGAGTTCACATCATCCACCATTTCACATAGCTTTATGATGTTTCCTCATTTTGGAAATATTCGGTCCTTTCTTAATATGAATTTATGACCTTGGCATTTTTCAAACTTTAGATGAATTAAGTGGATGAACAAGGATGTAGCTTCTATGGGATTTATCACCTTTTATACATGCCTACCATTTGGGGTTACATGAGTATTTCCATGGATTCCTCACCATTCCTATGTTGACCAAATAACAAGTAGCAACATCTCTGCATGGTGTGGTTCTCATTAGTCAAAAAAATGATGAAAATTCAAATCATACCCCTTAAACACAATAACAGGCTACAATCATTAGTTATGGGGCTGAAAAGACATGTTACCTATACCTGAAGACATCTCTCTAACTAAGGTCCTTTTCACATATTTCTTCTTTTTTCTTCTTTCTTTGGAATGGTGAGGGATCTATGGGGATGTTCCTGTACTTTGGAGGGTGGAATGCTCTAAATGTGTCAATGCAAAGTTATTGGAAGTGGATTTTCCTGATTCTGACTAAGCATAAAAGCTATCAAGTCATACTAATTACATCCTCTACAAGGGACTTCATGTGACCAAAATGTGAGACTTCATTCTATACTTGTTCTCCCTCATCCATATGTTCTTCCCATGTACTATCTGATGGCCTCTTCTCATGATTGTATCAATCGGTTCATGTTGAGATGTTCTTAATTCTTTGATGGTTTCTTTGGTGATTCAGTTTTTAATAATTCACAACCATTAATCATTCTTGGGGCCCACAAACTCCTTGGTTTAAGGGCATAAGCTTATTATGGGGAAGAACCACTTGCATAATCCTTGGTTGGGATGGTTTAATTCCTTATTACTTAGGCATTTTCCTTTCAAAACCTTTGTTTTCCACCTCAGGGCATCCAATTTTTGCATTCCTTATCAATTAGGGATTTAGAAAAATTTTCACATTTATTTCATAATGCTAGGGAAGTTTTTGAAATTTTTAGAACGTAGAGTTATCTCAAGCCCATAACTTCCTAACTGCTTATCCAAATCCACTTTTTCTTCAACCCTGTAGGTACTCAAGGTGGGCTTTATGTTATGGGGGCCACAAACCTATGCTTTTGGACAAATTTTTTTTTGGAATTTTTCTAATAACAAAATGGCTTAATGAATAAAATTCCAAAATCCATGTCTCTAACCATGTCGCTATTGTGGCTAAAGTGGTTGTTGACCATGTCACTATTTCCTATCCTTGGTGCTGCATCACCAAGACAATTGCCCCTTCACCTTCCTGCAAACACACCAAGAAAGTGGTGGCATTCCCAAAGATTTTTGGAAATAGATGATGTTGAGATAAAGACACCATCACCTCCTAAGCATTGGAATTTACCCTCACAAGCAACTACATTCATTGGGTAGAGGAGATTGGACCACCCCTCTCCATTTGGCTAATTGATCAGGCCACCTCATTAAGGTGACTCATTACCAGTTGGTACATAAATAGATCTACCCCACTTATTTCTACACATTTCTCTTGTTTGCTCAAGAGCTATTCTTAGATCTTGCATAGACACTTAATGGCTACGTGGGCCTCCAGTGTTGTTTCTTGAGTGGGTGGTGGTGGTGGCTGCTCCTCTTCTTGGGTCATTGCTGATATTTTATCTTTCATGATTTTAGATCATGAGACCAAACGAGCATGCTTGATGATATCGTTGGATTAGCAAATGATGCCTGCTCTTTTACAAATTTTTTGGACGAGGCATAGAAAGGGCAAGGTTTTCCTTCCATGTTCATTTTCCTTGAAGAAATTTTTGATCTCTAAGTAGATCAATTATGGAAGTTTGATGGGAAATTTCTCACTTAGAATGACACATGCTTGGATAGAGAAGGTGATCACCTTGCTTGGCCTCACCATTAGATTGAGGTGATAGGCCATGATTTTGAGATAAATTTGCTTCGTCAATGTGAGTGCATCGTAGTCCTTATAATTAACACAGCATCGTTGAGTCCACTTCCTCTTGGCCTTAGGATTACCCTTTGTGGATACCTCTACCAACTATGTCCTAGTGTCAGGCAAACCTATTGGTTGTACGCTAGCTTCTGTTGAGTAGGACACTCGAATGTCCTTAATTTTTACAACAAAACCTAGCCTTCTATTACTCTAAAAGAGATACATCTCTCCCATGTACCATTCCCCACTAGATGTGATTATTTGCCACATGGGAGAGGTTTGCAACTGAGTCTTGACATCCACTGGATCTTTCTCAAGGAATGGCCCAAATTTGATCTCTTAAAGAATTGATTTTTGGATCTCTCAAGACCTAATGATGTCTAGGTAGGCTTGAGTCAAAGTGACCTTAAGCCTTGGTGTGGGTCCAAGCATAATTATCCTAGTTATTTCACACAATGGCTAGGAGATAACAAAAGAGGTAATAGCTGATGAAGCCTTGAATGCTCCTACAATGGTCATACTTAATGTTGCCACCATGGTAGACATCCATACATCCATAGGAGTAGGGAGTGGTCGAATGAGTGATGCACAACATGAGGAGGTGTTGGACAGACTGGTTAGAGCCAGGAAACCACTTCTAAAGATCTTTTATCTTCTAGATGAGATCATAAAAAACTATTTGCAGCTACTCAAGATAAGAAGATAGTTGCTTATTGTCAATGCATAACTAAAGGAGGCCATTGCAACCAATCAATAATTGGTCAACGAAGTTGCTAAGTTGTGAGCCCATCTATTTGATCCTACCATTCTCAAGCCAAAACTTACTAGAGATGAAGCTTTTCAATAACTTTAATAAAGACCTCAAGAGGTTGATAATTTGAAGGAGTCAGTTATCTTTAACACATTCTTCTTAGTAGCCATGGCTTTCAACATTGATAAGGACTTGTCATAGGTGTAGAAAGAAAACTTGATTCTTACCAAGGATAACCACTACCTATAGAATGCTCAGGAAAAAAAGGATCATATGGTTGAATTTATATGCCTCTAGCATAAGTAGCTCTCTAAGGTTAACTTGAATCTAGGGAAGTTAGTAGTAGAAAATCAAAATCTCTCAATGGAGGAAGTCTGAGCTCTTTGCTAGAAGATCACAATTGAGGTAGCCACCTGGAAAAATGAGGCCTTGAAGTTTGAATGAGTGAAAAATCACTATAGGGACAATGTTGGACTACTCAAGGAGGTCAATGAAAGGAAAATCCATTTGGCAAAGGCAAAGATGAATGAGATCCTCCAACAACTCCAACAATGAGGAGACATATGATAACCCAACTTCAATGAACTGAATGCATATAACAAGGCAACGATTCACCTTAAGGAGTTGCAAATTGAAGAGTTGATGGAATACATGGAGCTTGCCAATCTTGGTTATGCAAACTTGATGATGTTGATAGTGGGAGGGCAAGGATCAAGTTGGAGAAATAAGCTTTTAGTCTCTACCTCTTGTATGAGGAAAAATTCAAGCTTCACAAAGAGACCAAACGAAAGCTAGAGATAGGCAACATGAAGCTAGATGATTTTTTTTCTCTTCTTGGATTTTTCATATGATAAGGCATTTCTGATATGTGATGCATAGTATTCATAGGGCCTAGTTGCTATGGAAAATAGATAAGGGCTTCTTAGGGTATTCTCAAAAAATTATGTGCAACAACATTGTGTAGATGTTATGGAAAATAGACAAGGATTTCTACATCAACGATGAGTATCGACAAAGAAACAAGTCTAGAAATAGATATTTCGTATAGCAACTTGGGTGCTGGAACTATGAAATAATTGTCATATAGGTACACCCCAGGAGATATAATCTAGTTATAAATTTATAACTCAGCATTGCCTACCAAAATCAAAGCTATGACTTGGAGCATTTAAATTAAAAGTCTTACTACTAGGCTAAAGGTTCATTGTTTTGGATGGTAACTTGGAACATTAATAGTCTTAATAAAAACATATTTGAAATTATTGATGCAATGAAAACGCAAAGAATCAATGTTGGCTACCTCCAAGAAATAAGATGGAAAGGGAATAAAGATAAAAATTTGGACAAGGATTACAAACATTTTTACTCAGGAAACGAAAATAATCAAAATGGACTAGTTATCATCATTGATCAATCTATCAACGATAAAGTGGTAAAAGTATACTAACATGATAATTGAATTATAAATATAAAACTTGTACATAGAAATAATATCATCAACATCATTAGCATATTTTCTCTATAAATTTTCCTAGAAAATTCCATCAAGCAAGATTTTTGTAATTATATGAATCTAATACTAAGGAAATTTCCCAATAAGAAAGCATATTCATTGGAAGAAATTTTAATGATCATGTTGGATCCATGAAAGTTGGATATGATAGGATTCATGGACGATAGAGATTTGGATAGTGCAATGATATGGAAGACTCATTATTGTAATTTGCAATTGTCTATGATCTTACAATTGCAAATACTAATTTCTAAGAGAGGTAAAAAATTTTAATTGCATATAAGAGTGGTATGAAAAAACATAAATTAATTATTTCTTCTAGCGTAAAAGAGATTAGGCCATGTGTAAAGACTATAAGGTTGTACCTAGAAAGTGTCTTGCAACTAAACATTAACTGATGGTCATCGACTTAGTTGCACAAAACTTCAAAGGTAGAATGTAAAAAGAGAATAAATGCATAAAATAGTGGGATTTTAATGAAGAAAACATCACCTTATTTAGAGAACAACTGCTTCAACAAATTACCTAGAATTAACATTGCTCTACAAATTTAATTTGGGGTTAAAAAACATTATATTTAGAAAATTAAAAAGAATCTTTTGGGTGAAATAGAAGGAAAAAAAATACATCCCAAAGAAGATATGATGCTGAAGTG
The DNA here is from genome assembly GCA_015680685.1 of Gnetum montanum. Lineage (NCBI taxonomy): Eukaryota > Viridiplantae > Streptophyta > Gnetopsida > Gnetales > Gnetaceae > Gnetum > Gnetum montanum. Next base: position 32,939 of record MNCI01037178.1, on the reverse strand, counting down.
ATGGATCACAACACACTATTTAAAATAAGAAAAGATGCTTTAAGGAATGGCAACAAAGTAAAAATTAGAAAACGAGGTTGATACAAAATGACAAAATAGAAGGCAATAGTAGTTATAGCCATAGTCAAACATAAGTTCTTCGATAAATTTAATGAGAAATAAGAACTAAAGTAAGGATAAAAATTCATTTATAAATTAATAAACATTAGAAACAAGAAATTTAAAGACATTGATAATATCAATTACATCAAGGAGGTAGGTGAAAGAATTTTGGTAACAAACAATCAAATATTGGAAAGGTAGCAAAATTATTTTGAAGAATTATTACATCAATAATTTTTAAGGAAATAAATATAATAAGAACAACTAAATTTTGGTTTGGTTAATAAATTTTCCTTTTTTTGAGGTGAAGATAGCCTTATGAGAGATGAAAAATGTAAAAGTTGCTAGACCTGGATAACATTCCTATATAAGCTTAGAAAACATTAGGAGATATAATACTTTCATGGCTAACACAATTATTTATCAAAATTTTGAAGAATAGAGAAATACCTAAGACTTGGAGAAAAAGTATTACTATTACCATCTATAAAAATAAAGGGGATGTGCAAAATTGTGCAAAGTATAAAAGGATCAAGCTAATAAGCCAAATTATGAAGCTTTGGAACTAAGTCATAAAGTAACATCTCATACTTGAATCAATAATATTTTAAAAAATTGGATTTATGAGGGAGATTTACTATAGAGGTTATTTTCCTGATATAACAATTTATGGAAAAATTTAGAAAACAAAGAGAAAATCTACACATGATCTTTATTTATTTAGAGAAACCATGCAATAGAGTGCTTAGAAATATTATTTGGTGAGCTTTATGAAGGAAAAGCATCCTTGATAAATATATTAAAGTGTTTTAAAACATGTATGAAGGAGATGCCACTAAAATTAAAACAACATTTGACTTTCTAGTCATAGTAGGTCTACATCAAGGTTCAGTGCTTAGCTTGTACTTATTTTACATTATTTTTGATGAATTAACAAGGAAAATACAAAATGAAATCCCTTAGTATATGCTATTTATAGATGATATTATGTTAGTAGATATAGCTCTAGAAAATATTACTTCCAAAATGAAGAAGTGGAGACATACTTTATAATCAAAAGGATTAAAAATTAGTAGAAGTGTAATAGAATATATGGAATGAAAATTGAATAATAGTATAAATAATGGTGAGATAGAAGTAATAATTCAAGGCCAACAAGTTCCTGACTACAAAGAGTTTTACTACCTAGGATCAATGCTCTAATTAAATGGTGAAATTGATAAAAATATAAGAAATAGAATTGAGGTAGGATGGTCAAAATAAAAGTAGACTAGTAGTATTCTATATGATAAAGGAATATTAATAAAATTAAAAGAAAATTTTATAGGATATCAATTAGGCTTGCTATCTCATATAGTGCTAAATATTGAGTAGTAGAAAAGAGGCATAAATAACAAATCAATGTGGCAAAGATGAGGATGCTTAGATTAATGCTAAATGTTAGTAGAAAAGATAAATTGTACAACACAAACATTAGAGGAAAACTTGGAGTAGCTTCTATTTCAAAGAACTTACAAGAATGGTGGCTTAGATGATTTTGGGCTTGTGCACACAAGATCAAATAATGAGGCTATAAAAAAGGTTTTTGCATCACTATTTTAGGAAAGCCACTTGAAAGGAAGATTTAAAAAGAAATAGATAAAAATAATAGAAGATAATCTTTAAAAAAATTGTAACTAAACAAAGATCTAACTATTCATAGAGGTTAATGACATTAAAGTACTCATGTAGCTAATGCTAATTTATTAGGACAAGGCTATGATGATGATGATAATGACAATGACTCTTATGTTATATCATAAATTCTTTAGTTATATCATAAATTTCACTCTTTTCTTATATAATTTTGTGATACTAGATGTAAATGAAATTCAAGAAAAATAATTCAAGAGTACAAACTAGGATTTTCTTACGTAGACTTACTTTGGCATGTTTACTTAAATACTTGAAACTTCTTACAAAGTAACTTTTACATTACATAGGTCTATGATTAGGAATAATGTTACAAATGAAAGGTAAAACTTGGTAAACCAAAAGCAAAGGTAATTTTTTTTACCCACATAATAGAATAGATAGAAAGAATTACTAACAAGAAATCAAATCATTTAAAAGTCAAGCAAGTGCAAGAATTCAAGAAAGTGGGGAGATAATAAAATTGTAACTAAAACTAAAATCAAACATTTATGATATCTATAGACCTTTTGGATCTACTGGATAGTATAAATATAAATACTATGTTTTAAAAACATCATTTAGAACATTACAAAGTATTCTTGGTAACATTTGAAACAAAATAATCAAATTTGTAGTTCTAATATCCAATCTATGTCTAATGTGCTCAAACATAGCACATTGCAGGAAAATGTAATATTCATGTTTAATATTATTTGTATTACATGCTTGGCATATTCCTTCTTCATGAGGAATTTTGAGCTATCTATGATGATATCCCATTCATGTTGTACTAATTGTTCATAGCAAATCATGAGAAATAATAATAGATAAATACTTTACCTTTGAATTAAGACCTCCTCTAATACTATTTAAATAAAAAATACTTTTTTCCTTACTACGTTTTCCCAAAAATTTTAAGATTCTACTTCTTTTACCAATTCAAAAAATTTCTTAAGATCAAAATACAAAATGTTCTCTTGCATATTTCATTTATTAAGTCCCAAAAATCCTTCATAAAGCCATCCTTTATCATTGATTTTTAATATCAATTTTCTTAAGTATTTATTCAATGAAGATTCAAAAAAATAGCTTCAACTTCTAAGAACATTATCTCTACTTCAAGGATTATAATATCATATTATATGTATCTCTTCACTTTGAATTCATTTAACAAAAAAAGTTTCTGAATTTATTCTATTTATTTCAATATTTATTTTAATAGATTATGACCCATATAACAAACCCATAAATAATGATTAGCTGAGCAATGGTATGATAAAATTATTTTTGGATATACCAATCTAGAATATAAGGCTTTCATATCACTTACAACCCTTTTAGTAATGCATTGATTACATTTGTAATTGCAAGGGATTTCTACGCTAAAATATTTGTAAGAGGAAGTTATGTTTACATGTTCATTTTCTATAGTAAAATTGTACATTTTATTAAGTATGCCACAAATCATGATTTTAGTTTTTTTGCACCTTAACATTTATTGAAAAAAGTTAGAGTATTAAGCATTTCTTGCACTTCTTCCATTGAATTTGAAATTAAGACAACATCAAGAAGAAGTAACACTTTTATCTAACTACTTTCAATTAAAATTGCAAATTGAGTTAGTATTTTCTATGTCTACTCTTCAAGTTCATTAATTCTTAAGATAAATTAGTGATTATTCCTCATATTTCTCCTAGACATTCAAATGGGATTATAGTACAAAGGACTTTTAGGAGTTAAAATCAACAAAATATTTGTGCAACACCATAAAATAATGCTTGGTATGAAGGTGGAAATTGATCACCATGGTAGCTATCAAGGTAAAATAATGTTAACGTTATTATAAAATTTGTCCTTCAAATATGCATTTTATAAAACATTTTTAGGGTCTGTGATCTATGTTTTTTTGGAGAAAAATTATATTCCAAAAAATTTGAAAGGAGCTACACAGACGTGTAGCGAGGACTAGAGCCGCTGGTCCCACACCAACCAAGAAAGAAAGGACTACCCGAGGAGCCAAACCCCACCCCCACCCCCAACAGGCGTAGGCAGGCAGGTAGCCACCACCCCTGACACAAAAGCAAGAAACCCCAAAAAATCAGGCGACAAATCAAGGTGTCCCACTCCCCGACAGCCTCCCCTCGGCCACCGCCGACTACCTTCCAGGGGGATTCTGTTTGGAATTATTCCCCTGGGCGAAGTGTATGCTGGGCCCCGGCTCCGACAGCCTCCCCTCGACCACCGCCGACTACCTTCTGGGGGAATTCTGTTTGGAATTATTCCCCTAGGTGAAGTGTATGCTGGGCCCCGGCTGTCTTGGCCCTGGCGGCACCGGTTTTCCTCGATCATCTAAACGATGCCCGTCATATGCGCCCACCCCCTCCCCCCGTGTTGCTGGTGGTGGTATCATTCTTCGTCGGTGGGTCCTCCTCATAGGGCTGTCTCAGCAGGTTCTGTCCTTGGGCAGCTTCAGGGTGTTGGATCGTGGTCCCCTCACCAGACCCATGGCTTTTTGCTTTCGCGATTCCTGAGCATACGAAGGTTGGGCTGGCAGGGAGGGGGTGCTAGCCACCCACAGGGCGCGAATCAGCCTGGGATGTCTGTTAGGGTGGTGCTTCCGTAGAGACTCCCAGAGAAACAACAGGAGGTTGATGGGGGTGTTGTCGCGCATGCATTGAAGGAACTTAAAGTGCACCCCATTCAGCTTGTGGTGCGACTCGGAATGGATGAAGTAGCGTTTGACCAACTCCGCCGCTGCCTTCCAATTGGACGAGAGGGTCGTCCCCTTGATATGTTCATTGGCCGTCTTCGGGATGGGACCTAGAAGAAATTGAGAGCGGCATCATGCGAACCCGCCAATGGCGGGATGTGAGCGCCACTGAAGGGTGCCCCAATCGCGGCCCCAACCAACACAGCCGTGATATGAATTTGCTGCCCTCTAAACACGGTAGTCTCCTCGCACCAATTTGTGTAAAAGGACGGGTGTCAAGCTCTGGGTCAGCAGCCATTCTGGGCAAAATGTGAGTCCACCTCATGTGGGAGGCCCAGCGCCAAAGCTCTGGGCGATGTTGAATAGATGTCACGGGTGGCTAGAGGGGGGTATGCAGGTCCATCACGGTAGTAATTTCATGCCAGAATCTCCTGAACCTGCCAGCTAACATAGTTAGGGGTGGGAAGGTCACGCCTTTAAAGATGCCCACTAATCTATGTTTTAAAACCTTATCAGATGCCCACTAATATTCTTAAATTCATCATTCTGCTATTTATGTTTAAGCAAAGCAAAGTTAACAAGAAGAAGAAAAATCAGAAATTTTTGTAAATATTTCATACTAATTGTGTAATACATATTAAAATTCAAAAACGTAGCAGCTCTTTTGTTGGAAAATATACTGAATAACATGCATAACCAAGCATGAATTGGTGTAAAGTATAACTAAAACACCAGAAGAACACTTAATAAGTAAATAACACTTAAAAAAATAAAAGCTTATTGGACTTTACAAGGTGGCTAATTAACACTACCCTTCATATTCTACATGTACATTCTTTTAAGTAATTTTATCTAGTGTGAACTTAAATAAAACTTGCTAATAAAAATAAAAATAGATAATCCTCCAGTGAATGTTTAATCCCTAACTATTTTTTATGTATTTTAATTGAAATTTTTTCGTGCAACCTCCAAGATGGATCTGAGACTCACTGCATTGAGTGACAGCTCATATTCAAATGCAACTGTTAAGTTACAGCAAGCCTACCCTAATACTCTAAAAATCTCATCCAAAATGGATTGTTTATACACGTACTATGTACAAAATAAGCCAGATAGGAAAGTAAGCAAGCGTAATTAGAAATTGTTATTACTTGGACACAACTAAAGGCATTGAGAAGAGGATGAATTATGGCCTATAAAAATTCAGTGGGCATCTCTGAAGACATGGTGCTCTTCTAGCAACGAGAAATTGCAATGCTTGACTTCTTCCACTCCGAGGGATCCCACTCTCTGTAGCCGACTTCAACTGCTCCTGTTGCTTTTAAAAATCTGATTGTTTATGCACAGCAGTTTCAGTTTCTGCTACACATGACACCTTACATCAGATTTCTGGTCTTAGAACTGGATCAAGTTAAGTGGCAACCATCTTGGAGGCATTTTGATGTGTGTGGGTCCTTCCAACATGAAGCCCACATCATGTTAATATAAATAAATAAAAAGGAGAGGAAAGAAGGCATTTTGTTAAGCCAACCAAAATTAGCCATCCAAGTTTGCTAAGTTAGGCACCACAGGGCATTTCCCTTAACTATAAATCCAAGTGAAATGGAAAATAGGTGCAGGGACAGATTAAATATTTTGTTTATGAATTTAATGTTTTCAATTATTTATTAAATGTTTCAAGTGATTAAGTTAATGAAGTGATTAAGCAAGATAGATCAAACACATAAGTACCACTTTGAGCGTAACATGTATTTGTTTGGTAATCTGAACAATGTTATTGCTTGGTACACCCAGTAGTGTAGCGCTTGGTCACCCTGCAACAAATATGTGGGTTCAAAACATAAATGCAAAGTGGGACACAATGCTTATGTTAGGACTAATTAGACATTAGTTGATTAGTTAAATTAAATTAGTTAGTTCAATCACTGTATCTCTTTTTAAGTATCGAAACCATAAAAATATAAAATGAAAAAAATCAAATACCTCAATTATACTTAACCATACCAGTGTACATCACAAGTGTAATTGAGAAGACAACGATTGACCTTAAGGCAAGATTCACTTCCTAGAAGACTAGTGCACTAGAAATGATAAAGTCCACAAAATTCGACCAGATCGCACTTGAATACTTTGTAATTCATATGGTTGGGTGTAGGGGTACCTCACTACTCATTAATAAGAAAGTGGTAATGTCTTTTGATCAATAAAATAGATCTCTAGGAAATCAAAACAACAATCATTTTGTCGGAGTGGTTGAGCTAGGACTTGGTGAATATTTGTTAAATGATGATATAGATGAGTCTCCAAGAAAAAACCCTTTTACATACACATATTCTACTCAATATTATCAAGCTTTTAGGGAGTGTGATAAGGTGTATGAAGATACTTTGCCATACCATCAACATGATGGAAGAACCTTTCTTTTTAGTGACTCACCACCATTAAGAAATGATAAAGACGTAAGTGATTATAACTAATGAAATACTAGAAGATGGAGAAAATTTCAATGATGATCATTGTTACCTTGATCAAAGGGCTGATTTTTCAAATTTCACTAACTTAAACACTTGGATACTAAGAGTGGATGGCACTTCTTCTAAGAATGGATGTGGAGCAGGAATAATGCTTATACCTCCTGGAAAAGCTCCTATCCTTAAAGTCATTAATTTCACCCAAACTATGACTAATAACATGGTCAAATATGAAGCACTTATACATGGGATTAAGCTTTCTCAATACTATGACTTGTTCAAACCTATAATCTATACCGACTGATGAGTTGCCATTTAGCCTAGCCACAATATTGCATACACAATATTGCAGCCTGTCTCCTCATCTATAAATAAGAGGTAGACAGTTCCATTAGGCAGTCTATCAGTTTTAGAGTTAGTTTTGATTTTAATTTTCATTTTTGCTCTCAACCCTTTTCCTCCCAGTGTATGCCCGTTGTGTGGTGATTGTAATTGTACGGCATCCTTTATTCAAGTGTGACGTACTTGGACATGCACATGACCGACAATAAAGATCAAGATTACTTCATCATTGTAGCATTCACTTAGTTTAATTAATTAATTATTTAT
>MNCI01037178.1:0-25208 GCA_015680685.1 Gnetum montanum | reverse complement strand
GTATTCATATGGTTGAGTGTAGGGGTACCTCGCCACTCATCATTGGCACTGTTGCTAGGGATGGTGCTAGTTATCTAGATTAGTTATATCATACAAGGTCGTTGTATAGTAATTAACGATATATCTTTTAGAAAGACATAATTATAAAAATTCACATATAAATTCACACACAATTTCACAATCATGCCTCTCCTACAAGACTATAATAATACCACATCTAGTAAGAAAGTTCATTGGAGAACCAACGAACTATATGACAATGAAGATTGGAGTACATAACTCAAGGTTGGGGTTTCTTATAAACATAAACAAAAGCAAGGTCATCCCAACGCATGAAAGCATAACTTACCAGATGATGATGAACCCCTACTGGCCACTACAAACTTAACTCAAATACAAGAGGCTATTTGAATCTCCAGTAGGCATCGTAAAGAGAGCCTTCTAACCAAGCTCAATCTAAATAACTTTCCCAATTTTTCAGAAGGCTATGACTTATATTCGCATCAACATTTACAAGCATTCTACGATGCTTGTAGGTGGAACAACATTGATAACGGTTGGCAAAAACTCAAGCATTTCCTATGACACTCGTTGGCCAAGAAAATGTATGGTATAGATCACTAAAACCAAATTTAATATGACATTGGCCAACAATGGTAGAAGTCTTTAATGAAAGATATCAAACCTATGCAAGAGTTTCATCCTTGAAGAAACAAATCCAAGAGTGGAAACAAGCACAACATGAACCGTTGGACATGGCCTTAGAAAGATATTATGCACTATTAAACAACTGTTCAGGCCATGAGTTCTCCGAGGAAAGGCTAATGTACCATATTATTGATGGTCTTTGTGATGAAACAAGAGAGACCTTAGAAATGTATGCCCAAGGTCAACTACACAAACTATGAACCGATCAAGTCCAAGAGCTCATTAAGTGGGTAGCAAAAGAAGGAGAATTGGCTAGATGGGAGAGTGTTGAAAAACATCAACAAGACCAAAATCTCAACTTAACAAATGTCAATAACCACAAAAATGAGAAATCAACTAATCTCAAGGTCGAAGAACCATCTTTGCTAGTACAACAATCATTATAAGAAGTCAAGGAAAAGATTAATAAGATGTTGGAATGGAAGTATAAAAAGTGTGGAGAGTATATCGATATCATTAGAGATAGAGTTTTGACAACCCAAGAAGCAGGACAAAGTATCAGTAGACAATCGGAAATAAGGGATAAGGAAAATAAGAGCTCAACTGCCAGTTACACATATGAATGCAACATTTGCCTGTACGATCACCCCAAGGGCCAATGTCCAATGTTGTTACATTTATATGAGCATTGGAGAAGCACGTTACATCCCAAGTTTGTACAAAGATACTGTGTTTGATCACAGTGGCAACAATCCCAGTCATGGGAGAAGCCACCCCTAAACTGGAGACACTCTTCATATCATCCGAATCCAAATGCTTATCTAGTCCAATATCCTATTTTCCCAACTGGGCCAACATACTCTATCTTGTTGCATTATCATTCTCCTCAATACTACTAGCCCATGTCCTCAACACAACCACTACCATGTGTACCTTACATTTCTCCCAAATTTCAACATTCTCATCCTTTGCCTCTTTCTACATCATCACCAACTATTCCTAAAGTGTCTACACCATAGCAACAACCCACAAATGCTACTTGTGCTACTATTGCCAATAGCAGCGAGAAACCTCCTCAACATCAAAAGCGTCCCTTCTTTAAACATGACCATAGGAAGGAACAACACAATTCCAAGGCCACTGCATTCTCCAACTTAGCACAAGCCCAACACTGTGGTACACCCTTACCTTCAAACCCAACGCCTCATGTTACTTCATCAGGGCCACCAATCAACACTCCAACAACCACATGGCCCAATAAACATAGACATGGAGGGAAACACCCCAATCCTTGCATACCATCGTACGATTACAAATATCATAGTGCATCAACTCTTTACCCAAGAACCACATCTTACAAATTACCCCACTATGCTTGATATAACCAAGTGTGTGGAGCCCAATGGGGTAAGTATGACTGGGTCCCAATATTTCCAACATTCAAGGATCCTCATCTTCCATTTATTAATCCTTGTCATCCTCAACTATTTAGTTATGGGGGATACCCCCCATTCTGGCAACAAGCAGGATTAATAACTTCTTTTCATTTTCTTTAATTTTACAACTTTGTTGTTTTCTAGTTTTTCATTTTTAAATTTCTTGTTTTATCTTTTTGTCTTTTTATCTTTTTACATTTTTATAAGTAATCTCGTCTATGAATAAAACACTCATGTGGCTCATTGGTCGAGGTGTGTTCTATGTTATTGAGTCTTGAGTGATCAATTATGTGGATAGGGAGCCCCTTNGATGTTACCAAAGAGAATCCGCAAGTCCCCTTGATGTCACATCCTCATTCTTCATTCTAGGTACAATGAACACAAGATTAATTTTAAGTTTGAAGAATGTCAAGAATATCACTGTACCCTCNATTCTCTTTGGTAACATCTGTGGGAGTTATCATACAACGTGGTTGTTCTAAGATCCTTGTAGATCTAACGAAAAATGGGAGTAAGAGTAATCAAAAGGGCACTCAAAAATCCAATACTATTCGATGGAGTCCCATTGGAAAGACATGCACCCATGCCTAAAGGTTTTCGGCTTCTCTGGATTCAGTAGTCATCAAAAAAGAAACAAAAAGAAAAGTGCCACAAAACAAAAATCACTCCTCCCTTGAATAAAACACCAAGTGATAATATGCCCTGTTGTTATGGTACTCTCGTAGTTGCTCACCAAGGGATGAAACAATGCAATATCACTGATTAGAGAAATGGACTTGGTCCTGATCTTTGAACGATTGGTTAATGACACATTAATCATGCTTTCCACATAGGATTCATTGTGCCCTAGTTTAGTTACCTCATGTCCCAATCTCTACAATCCCTTCTATAGTTCGTCTCATCTCACTGTTCATGTAATTGTAGCTCGTGTCATGTGTAACGTAGAATTCTTACCTCATTCTAGTGATATTTACATGTGTGTGTTTTGTGGAATCAGTACGAATTACATTTACCCCTTCTAGTGCCCACGGACACTTTTAAGTGTGGTTACACAAGGGCATTATAGGTTGAAACATGCTTTGGGGAGGACCCACTTGTGTAATCTTTTGTAATTTTCACTCATGACGCAATTCACACACTATTTATTATCCTTAGCATATTGCCAACAATTTTCTTTTCCTTATTACTATCCCTATGATTCAATGTTCCTATGAACCATCACATAGCCTTTTTCTCTACCATTCGAGGTCCTTATTGATAAATTCTACACCATCATAATTATTTGTGCCTTTCGAACTAATTCAATTACCCTAGAACCTCTTAAAAATAGCCCCATGTCCTTAATTTCCATTTTTAATTCCAAAAATACCTTAAAAAATTTGGTATCCTTCGTTGTGCTCAATATCACTAGGGTCGCGATATCGCGTACGTGATGTATCGTACGCGATATCGCATCCCATCTAGCTATAAAAAGATGACCTTCCCACAACACTTAACATCATTTTTCCCAAATCACGCAGGGGAGTTTTTTGAAATGTTTCTCTATGATTTGTGAGTGTGACACCCTTGCTTTTCTACCTATATCTCGCTCGTTGGTACTCCGATTTTAATTCTGTCTGAACCTGCTTAAACCCGGAGTGTTCCGCTTAGTTGTAGGGGAGGGACACTTGCCTAATAGCACCTAAATTTTTTGAAATTTATCATTACCCAAATGACAATATCAAGGGTAATTATCTATAACATTTAGAATAATTATGCCAAAAATAATTGAATCCCTTTAGGTACATCAGGAAACTAAAATTGGAAATCACCTAAGTAAAAAGGATCCACTATTGTAATCTTTCGGGAAACATCACACAGAGATAAAAGAAGTTAATTAATTAAGGCAAGTAGTAAGGTATAATTTAACTTTAGAAGCAACCATAATAATTCTTGACCTCATGTGATTGTAGATGGCTACAAAATGTCGACAACAGGAAGGTCCTGCTCAAGGTGGGAGTAAACGACCTAGGAGAGGTGAAGAACATGTTCTTATCGGACAACATGCAAAATAGGAGGAACAATCATTTAGCATTCATCAAGAGGATCCTCCTATCGTATAGTTTGGGCAGGCAAAAGGAGGAGCTACTACAGCTCCTGAATAGGGACAACATCTCACGTTTCCCCAAGATTGTGTTCAGGAAATCCATGAAAGGTCCACATTCACTACGGTGATTGTGGAATTAAATTTTGAATCTTTTGCAATGTTTGCTCCTAAGGCTATTAAGGATCACCTCAAAGGGTCTCCCTTATGGCCTACCCTCTCTGAAAGTGGTGCCTAGTACCTCGGGGAGATGTACCAATTCTAGCGCAATAGAGAACAAGGCACCACTATTAATATTTGTGGTGTGATAGTCGATTTCTCCATGCAGGCCATTTCAGAAGTATTAAACATTCTAAATACAAGGCACTAGGTTGCTTAGTTTTCTACTCAATCAGCCCCGATGTGTGACAAGTTTGGTTGGAAAGGGCATATGGCAAGGATAAGACATTTGGAGAGTTGATGAAGGAAAAGAGAATCCATTTTAAAATTGAAATGTATCACCTCTTCCCCATGAAGGACTTCAAAAGAATCTCAAAATATGCAGCAAGAGGATGTGCAGTGTTGATGGGAAAGGTTAATGCTAACCTGCCTCATCTATATTTGATAGAGATCCTAAGGTGGTTCGAGGAATGGAAGACAGGGAAGATGGCATTGCCCTTCCCTTACCTTAACAGGAAGCTATGCCGATGTGCTGGTATCAGAGGATACACTAATGATGTCCTTTGAAAAGCTCAAAATGCTTCATATCCTGAACTGTTAAAGCCACCAGCCGCAAGGAAAATCACTGGTGAGACACTGGGACTAGAGCAAGAAGAAAAATAGATAGCTAGACCAACTACAACTCAACTTGCAGGACCTAGGCAACAACAGGAAGTAGGACCTAGCATGGACCAGGATTAGCCATCATCACCGCAAGATTACAAACCATCGATGAGCCATCTCAGGGCCATCACTGAGATGGTCAGTTGGGGAAGTTCTGATGATGCAAATCTGTTCCACATCATTGACGATGCCATACAGCCCATAGTTTCTTTGAATCGTACAAGGGGTGAAGTGTCTATTCATATAGGAGGAGAGGAAAGTACTTGGTCACAATAGATCTCAGGAAGTGTGGCATCTTTACAAGTGCAATTAGAAACTAGTGAAGGGGCCACTGTGGTGTTCATGCAACACTAGGATGTTGTGGGAGCTATATAAGTGGTCGTAAACCACATTAAAGAATTTTTTAATATAGCTGTTGTACCACCGGCAGATCTCATGGGAGCACGGGATGCTCAAAATTTTGCTAAAACCTCAATGACTCCTATGGAACATGAGGATGCACTTGATCGGTTACTACAAATAGGACAAATAATGATGTCTCTATTTGACATCCCTCAAGATGTTCCAAGAATTCAATCAGACCTCACTTCCACTAAGGGGAAGCTCATCTTAATAGAAGTGAGGGCCAAGCATGCTGAAGCAGAGGTGCAAAAATTACAAGAGCCGCTTATGACCCTACAAGCAGCACAACAGTACCCTTTGCAATTTGTTCCCATAGACTAGCTAGACAATTTCAAAACTGAACAACTAACCAAACTACTAATGGAGAATAAAAAGGTGGCTGAAGAAAAAGAGAAGATTATTTGGGATGCCTCTGCAGCATAGGCACAAACAAATGCACATATTAAGGCACTCAAAGCCTTACAGGAGGAAAACAAATAGCTTGTTGTCGACAATCTTCGGTTGACCAATGTGGAGAAGAAAAAGAATATTCTCAAAGAACATTTCCATCAGCTGCGAGAACCATTCATCCAGGTCAACCAAGACATGAGCCATTTAGGTAGGGACAATCGAACCCTCTCAATGGATGAGGTACGCACCATCTGCCAAAAGATAGCTATTGATCCTCCAGGACCAAGTGGGGATGTACAAATAGATCCTTGAGAAGGAGATCTATATGGCCAAGGCCACATCAACGCTATTAGTGCTCAACACACTGACTGGTGGGCCATATTGGACATTTTCCACCAGGTGGAAGTTAAGAACCAGGACCTGTAGATCCTAGATCTTACAGAATACATGGAGTTGGAAAACTTGCGGTATGCCAACCTTGCCATGTTAACAGTAGGGCACCCGAGAATAGAGCTCAAGCAATAGGTAACTACCACCTATGTCAAATATGAAATACAATTTGTAGAACACAAAAAGATATTGCAAAAACTGGAAATTGCAAATTCTGAACTTGAGGTGGTAAAGGCAAGCTACTAAGGCCAAAAAGGTGTCGTAACAAATTTGGCTCGACAGCTTGCGAATTTCCAAGAATATAGAGACAAAGCCAGAGCCTATGAGGAGGAACAATGGGTATTTGAGGCCTAGTATGTCAAGGCAAATCAAATGTTTCCATAACTACCCTACCCATGGGAAGTGCTGACTCCATCAAACATCGAAACATTTAGCATGGACAACACAAGATCCCTAGACTGAAGAGGAGAAACTCCAGGCCATACTTCAACGTCATCAAGCCCCAAGACTTTCAGCACAAGACAAGGGGAAAGCTCCTATGAAGGAGCCACCACCACCAGGAACTATAGGAGTTCCACCAATTTTGTAGCTATAGCACATTCTTTGTGTTGTGTCTCAATCTTGTCTTGATTCCACACTATGGCATAAATTCATTTTTACCATCCAATAATCCCATACATATCCACTTTGTAATCAATGAAGCTTGTTCTCACTGTAACTCAAGGACAAGTTTTCATTCGGTCGTGGGGGTATGATGAGTTGCCATTTAGCCTAGTTGCGATATCGCATATGCGATATTTCATACATGATATCACAACCTGTCTCCTCATCTATAAATAAGAGGTAGATAGTTCCATTAGGCAGTCTATCATTTTTAGAGTTAGTTTTGATTTTAGTTTTCATTTTTCCTCTGAACCTTCTTCCTCCTAGTGTATGCCCACAGTGTGGTGATTGTAATTGTATGGTATCCTTTATTCGAGTGTGATGTACTTGAACATGCACATGACCGGCAATAAAGATTGAGATTACTTCATCATTGTAGCATTCACTTAGTTTAATTAATTATTTATTTATTTGTCATTTACTACTTTCCTAGTTAATCTCTCTCATCCTTAACTCCTTTTAAACATGGAATGAGTATGACTTGATTACGAGCATTTAAGTGTGACTACTTGGTAACCCAGTAGCGTACCTAGGATCTATGCTTGGTAATCCTAGTGGTAGTCATGCACGAAGTCCAAGATGTGTACGGATGATCAAGGAATGGATTTTCATCGTACTTAGGCTAGCTTAGATCTTTTCTCACCCTTCCCTCTTAGCTTAGCTTAGTTAATATTATCTTGCCTTTAGGAGTAGCATTAGCATAGAGCATATCATACACCTCATTCTAGACTAAACCATACGTGGAAACACTAGTCCAAATGAGAAGACAATGAACTGTGACCTAAGGCTAACTGTCTAGATTCCACAACTAGTCTGTCTGCAGAGTTTGACTGGATCAAACATGTAACGCTCATATTCGTATGCTTGAGTGTAGGGGTACCTCACCACTCATCACAAAATTTCAACTAATAGTGAACCAAGCCAATGGTATCTTTGACAATAAATATGTAACCATGAAATCATATAAAGCTTACATTCTTAAGGCTTTTAAAGAATTTGAATGTGTAACCATTGAACATGTACCTAGGAAAGAAAATTACATTCCCAATGCACTAGCCCAAATGGCCACCACTTTGGATGTTCCTTTTAAAAATAATGCTTAGGATTTAGAAATTATTATTGAAAAGGTGAAGTCCTATTCTATTCTTCATAATGTTTTTTCTTTTAAATGTTTGATGATGATGACCATGTTTGTAAATTTCTATTTTCCAAAGGAGAATTTAGTGATCAAGGAGATATATCTAAGGATGGTGTGTTCTTGAATAAGAAATCTCCTGAAATCATAGATAGGAAAGCCTTATTTGATGACCTACACACCAAGGCCATAGACTTATCCAAAAAATACTAATTATCAAATGCTAGCTCAAATAGAAACAATTCATATTCAAAAGAGAGGAAAACAATACCCTATCAAAATAGGGGCTTGTTTACATCCCGACAAAAGACAAAACCTCATTGACTTACTACATGAATTTAATGATGTTCTAGCTTGGACTTACAAAGACCCTAGAACTTTCAATCCATTAGTAATGACACATACCATTCCCTTTAGGCTAGAAACAAAACCATTCAGGAAAACGTTCAAACCTATGAATCCAAAGATTGAGATCCTCATGAAAGTAGAAATCAACAAACTTCTAGATTCTAAAATAATTTACCTAGTAAAATAATCCAATTGGATCTCAAACTTAGTACCCGTTAGGCAAAAAATTGGAGAGTTAAGGTTATGTATTGTTTTCATAACCTTAATACCTCTTACATCAAGGATAATTATCCACTTCTTCTTGTGGAGGAGCTATTGCAAATGATGAAAGGCTTGCAAATGTATTCCCTTTTGGAAGGGTATTCCGGATACAACCAAATTTTAGTAAATAAGAAAGACTAGTACAAGATAGCTTTTACAACAAAATGAGAAACCTTTCAATTTGCTAAAATGTCGTTTAGCCTCATAAATGCTAGCTCTACCTTTCAAACAGCTATGAACAAAACTTTTGAGGGGCTAATTAGACAGTGCATTATTATCTACCTAGACGACCTAGTTGTTTTCTCCAAAGATTAAGGTATGCACCTTAGAGACCTTAGAAATGTTTTTATAAGGTGTAGATGATTCGACATCACCTTGAATGCAAAGAAATCTTTCTTCAATGTTCAAAGTGGTAAATTTCTAGGTCATATAGTGACTAAGAAAGGGATGACAATTGATCTCAAGTAGGTAAATACAATTTTAGAAGTACCTTACCCTTTATCAAAGACTAATCTAAGGGCTTTCTTTGGAAAGATTAATTTTGTTAGAGGATTTATCCCTATATATGCTAAATTAGTTAGACCATTGAATGATATGCTTAAGAAAGATAGTAACATGCATTAGATAGACAATAGAAAGAATGCTTTCCTTGCTATTAAAGAAGCTATTATAGATGGTTCTATCCTAGCTTTTCCTTGGTATGAGAATGATTTCTACTTATATGCCTTTTCTAGCGACATTACTACTATTGCTATCTTGACCTAAGACATAAACGATCAAGGTGAGAGGCCCATATCTTCCATGTCTACACCTTTAAAGAATGCAAAATTAAAATACTTAGCCATAGAGAAGCAATTGTATGTTGTAGTAAAATCCTTGAAGAAATTTTGCTACTACTTGGTAAATGCAAAATTTTTTGTCATTGTCCTTGATCCAACCACCATTTCTTTAGCTAAATTACAAGACCCTAGTGAAAAATGGACAAAGTAGATTATGAAGCTCCAAGAATACAATATTCAATGGATGCTAGCAAAGGTAGTTAAAGGGACAAGTCTTTCCAAGTTAATTACTAAAGCTTCAACTTTGTAAAGTTGCGATGCACCCAAAGATAAAGAATCAATATCTCTTCACATACTATCCATCAATGAGGAAAACAATATCCCATTTTCTCACAATCAAACCTTTCATATGGGAAAATGGGATATTGTTTAAAATATCAAATGAGGAAATGGGATACTATCATATGGGAATATCAAATATTATTTAACCTTTCATTGTTGTTCCTCAAACTTACCTAGATATAAGAGGAAGCTCTTAATATCAAAATGTTCAAGATTTTCTCTAATAACTGAAGAATTATTTAGAAATAATTTCCAAGGGATATACCTTAAGTGTTTGGACCAAGAATAGGCTAACACCAGTCTAAAATAGCTTCACAAGGAAGAACATATAGGATACCATTCGTTAATTCATAAAATCATGAGGGCTAGTTATTATTGGCCTACTATGATTAATGGTACTCAACTCGGTTAAAACTTGTGTCCAATGTCAAATATTTAACAGTAAAGAGCCCAAGAGTTTAGCACCTTTGTAGCCTATAATAGAAACAAGACCATTTGTCCAATGGGCCTTAGATTTTCTTGGAGTGATTAATCCTCTATCTACTACCCTACATAAATTTGTTTTGATGGCGACTAATTATTGCACACATTTTTTAGAAGCAAAAGCTACTAAAATTGCATCATCTTGTGAGGTTAGTCATTTCTTAGAAAATGATGTGATCTCTAGCTATGGCTATCCTTATGCTGTAGTAGTTGACAATGGGCCTACCTTCATTTCCATAGAGGTTACAAATTAGGCTAGAGACCATAACATTATTATCAAGGTGGTAACCGAATATTATCCACAGGGTAACAATTTGGCTAAATCCTCCAACAAAATTATATTATATGGAATTAAGAAAATGATAGCCCAAAAGCCACAAACTTGGCATGAATAATTAAAATGGGTAGTTTGGGCCAATAGGATTCATTATAACGAATCGATCAAGACTACACCATACAATTTAGTGTACAAACAAGAACCAATATTACCAATAAATTTACAAATTCCTATATATCAGTTCTTCTTAGACTATTTACCAATTGATGGGCATCTAATATCTTGAACATATGACATTTGGAATCTACACCTTAAAAGGATCAAAGTGATCAAAAATATGTGTAGTCATTAAAAAATTGTAAAGATATGGTTCAATAAGAGATATGCAACTAAAATTTTTCAAGTGGGCAACATGGTCCTTAAGAGAGATAGAGTGTCTAGTCAAACTTGCCCTCAAACTAAGTTTTTCTCTATGTGATCAGGTCCATTCCAAATTGTAGGCATCATTCCCTCCAATGTGTACAAAATTGCTGATTTGCAAGGGCATAGGTTGCATAGGAATTGTAATGAATTTCATTTGAAGAATTTCTACTTAGGCACCTCATGTGGACACCTGGTAGATTCCTAGTTGCATTTTTTCATCTTCTTCGCTATGCATTTCATTTGTATGTAGTTTCATTTGCATGTTTTCCTTGCTTTATCTCTCTCTTAGCATATTGGTTTGGTTTGATTTATGTTCTTCATATGATTTTAATAATCATTATGGTCATTTAAGTTACTAGCTATTATGTCATCATAACACCATTGGAAAATAACTAAGTATAATATAATATATCTTATTATTATTACATAAAATCTCATTTATATTATATATTTTAATAATGTTATGATTCTTCCCAATCAATTCCAAGGTTTTAGTTTTATCTGTAATGTGGGATTATGGAGTATGGGACTTATACTAACTTATCATGTAATCATCATGATCATGTGAATGTAGGATATGTGATGTTAGAGAATGGTTAGCAACAATCACTAGGTAACCTTGGAAAATGTCACTTTCCCTTTCATAAGCCCTAGCCCTCAAGTGTCATGATCCATGGCTATCCTATGATCAATAGGGTGAAGTGTTTTCATCTCCACTTAAGAACCCTTAACCACCCAAGAGACCTACTATGATGCCATTAGATTATAATTAAAGGCACATACACGAGGATTGAACTACACCATAGGAAAATTTTTGAAAGAACCGTGTTCTTTGGTAGTGCAGCTAATCAACTAGACTTGTGTTGGAATTCCTAGCTTAAGAATGAAGTACACTATGAGCAAAGTTTCCTCAAAATAAAAAGAGAAATGAGGATCATGTTCACTGGTAGTGTAATAAGTTCTTGAGTGCGATGGGGTCTAGCAGCAATCCTTACCCTAACTTCCATTTCCCCGTTTGAATCTATTTCCTAAACTTTTAAAAAAATAAGCAAAAATCCAAAAATTGTGGCTTACTGTGATCTAACTTGATCCTGTCCTCCTCAGTACGTTTTGTAAACTTCTCATGCCCAAAGTAGTTTGCATGCTTTTAAATTTCTCTTGTGAGAAGATTGGGAATTTGATCTTAATTATATTTTATTCAATTATATATATATATTTTTATATATATCTATGTAGTTAAAATGATAAAATTATATTTAGATTTTCCTTAAATAAGATGGTGTGGTTTGGGGTGACCCACGTCTAATTCTCTTTTGATTATATGGTTATTTTAATCATGTTTAGATCACTATAGTTTGCTTTTGTGTTTGTATTTTCTTATTTTGTGATTTTTTTATTCTATATCTATTGCATTTATTGTTAAAATGTTATGGCTTGTGTTGCTCCTTACACTTGCATGCAATTAAAGTTTGGAGGTCAAGTGTTAATGCCAACCTCACCCATGCTAGGCATGGGGCCATCATTAATAGTATCAATCTTTTTCAAACCCAACATGTCATTAACTCTTGCTTCTTCTTCTTGGCCATGTTGTTGTCATTGATTGCTTCCTTTAGGGTTACATAAGGTTACCCTTAATAATCTGTGCAATAATATAACAAGTGAAGAAATGGATATCAATTACAAATAAAACGAGGCAACATGATGGGTAGTCACATTTGGTAAAAAGAAATTGAGCTATAACAACCATCAATAGCTTATATGGCTACCTATGATGGTCACTATTGATAACCAATTCAAGAACAGGGTAAAACCACTGGTTATTTTGGACCATGGAAATTATGAATAGTTTTCTTAATATATGTGCATTATTTAATATTGTAAATCATATTATTAATACAAACTAATGGTGTAGATGTAGATTGTGACTATGAAACCTTTCCTTTAGCTAAATACACTTGTAGTTAGTTACACTTTTATCCCTCTTTGTTCGTGCTATGTAAATATATCTACTACTTTTGATTTTCTTACCATCTCTTATTGTCTTTCGCCCATCAAAAAAATGACATAGGTTAAAATTTCATGAATGTGAGAAGCTTTAATTTGGCTGAATCCATGGCAAATGCAAATAATCCCTGCAAGACTCAGAATTCTAAAAGCAAGGCCTTCATCAAAACTGCCAAAGTAATGGACACTACATCTAGAATGTGGGATGTCAGTAGTTACATAGTTACATCAGTGGTGGACATTTTGGGATACCAAATGTCACCATCAAGCAATGGTTTGAGGCTATAGGTAATTTTAAAGATGCAAGTGGTGAGCATTCAAGGGGATCCAAATGGTGCAAGTAAGGGCGTTACCCATATATGTGGAAACCAGAGGATGGATTTCTTTCTTCCTTTTGGATTGGTCTCTTGTGGAGAACTCTTGGCACCATCCTGGCCGCACACCAGTGAGAACACAATAGTTGCTAAGCATTGTCAATAGATGTGTTAGTGTTAACGAAAATTACAATCTTAGTAACAAACGTTGTTCAAACATGCAGTAGGGCCCTCAAAGGAAGAGTTGATGGTTTCTCTCTCTATTTTTGGCTCAGATAATGCATTAGCTATGCGTACAACACACGTAACAGCATGTGATGACATGTAGTCTTACCAAACGATGTGGACACCATCAAAAGAAGTNTGATGACATGTAGTCTTACCAAACGATGTGGACACCATCAAAAGAATGCCTGGAGGAGAAACTCGGGTAAAGCCTCTTCTTTGATGCATAGTGGCTCTGACCATGCATGGTGGGCTCTCTAAGGTGGTACATCTGTAGCTAGAGATGGACGTCAGCAGCAAATGATGGTTTTCTATTTTTTTCTATTTACACTTAAATAGAATTGGGGTAGAAACAAAGTTGAAAATAATGGTGATGTACACATGTACACAATGGATGTCATAAACCAACAACGGCATACCATACAATGGTGGGCAAGCGGTGGTGGTGGCCACATTAGCATGGTAGGTAACTTTTACGATTCTATTTTCTCTCTCTTGTGCACAGAGATGTGAAAATGAAAGGTGATACTAGTAGTCACATTTCTCCCTCTCAATCCACATAACAAGAAAGGGTATTCTTCTCTTCTTTCTCTCTACAGTAGCAACGGTAGCTACGGGCAGTGTTGCAGTAGTGTCTGCAATGAACCCATAGCGAATAGGCTATAGTAGCGAGACTAGGTGATGAATCGTGGTTTGCTAGGTGTTGATATTGGACCCCCATTATCGAGTACATGATATCAGGGACTACATATACTAGGCCCCATATAGTATACCTTGTATATGTAGCCCCACGTATGTAGCCTCATATACATGGCCCCATCGATGCATCTATCCATGCGTTTACATGGCCTCGTAGATGCAGAGTCTGTCTCTAGCTATAAATAAGCATGCACCCATCACACTTAGGATATTTTTGAGTTAGTTGTAGCAAATTTTTTGCAGTTTGTATCCATAGGAGTTAGACTATTTTCCCAAGTGCATGCCCGTAGTGTGATGCTTCTAATTGTATGAAACCTTTATTCAAGTGTGACATATTTGGACATGCACATGATCGACAATAAAGATCGAGGTTACTCCATCATTGCAATATTCACTTAGTTTTAATTGTTTAATTATTATTGTTATTTATTATTTCCTTAGTTAATATTTCTTTATCATCATTTACTATTCCTATTGTTAACTGTGGAATGATTATGACTTAATCATGAACATTGAAGTGTAACTACTTGGTAACCTAGTAGCGTATCTAGGAGCGCTCAAGTAATGTGTGCTTGGTAATCCTAGAAGTAGTACACAAGGTTCAAGATGTGTACAGATGATTAAGGATGGATGCTCGTTGCACTTAGGCTAGATTATATTCTCTTCTCCCTTTGACTCCTAGCTTAATTGAAGTTATTTTCCATTGCCTCTAGGAGTAGCACTAGGTTAAAAACCACATCATACACCTCACTCTAGAGTAAACCATATGTGACAAAGGATATACTAGTCTAGGTGGGAACATAGTGGACTATGATCAATGAGTAACTATCTAGATACCACAACTAGCCCATCTGCAGAGTTCGACTAGATCATGTGTGAAACGCTCGTATTCGTATGGTTGAGTGTAGGGGTACCTTGCCATTCATCATTGGCACTGTTGCCAAGTATGGTACTAGTTATTTGGATTAGTTATATCATACAAGATCATTGTAACAAAGTATTCACAATATATCTCTTAGAAAAGAAATTAATTTTAATTAATCCACACATAAACTCACAACAATGTCTCTCTCACAAGACTATGAGAATGCAACAACTAGTAGGGAAATTCATTGGAGAACCAACAAATTATATAATAATGAAGATGAATTTTGGAGTACCCAATCTGATGTAGGGGTCTAATATGAGCATAAACGCAAACAACATCATCCCAACTCACAACTGCATAACATACCTAGTGATGATGAACCCCTACTGGCCACTACAAGCTTAATGGAAAGACAAGAGGTCATTCGAATATCCTGCAGGCATCGTAAGGAAAGTCGTCTACCCAAGCTTGACTTAAAAAACTTTCCTAAGTTTTCAGGAGGCTATGATTTAGATCCCCAACATCATCTACAAGCCTTCCACGATGCCTATGTATGGAACAACATTGATAATGGATGGAAAAAACTTAAGCTCTTTCCTCTGACACTTGTTGGCCAAGTAAAAGTATGGTATAGGTTGTTAAAACCAAAATTAATTCAACATTGTCCAACAATGGTAGAACTCTTCAATGAAAGATATCAAACTAATGCAAGAGTGTCAGCCTTGAGGAGACAAATCCAAGAGTGGAAACAAGTGCAACATGAACCCTTGGACATGGCCTTAGAAAGATATTATGCACTATTAAACAACTACCCAGGCCATGGGTTCTCTGAGGAAAGGCTAATGTACCATATCATAGATGGAGTTGGTAATGAAATAAGGGAGATACTAGGAATGTACACTCGTGGTTAACTATATCAACTACGAGTCCATCAATTCCAAGAGCTTATCAAGCGGGTAGCAAAAGAAGAAGGAGAAATGGCTAAATGGAGGAATGCTGAAAAATCTCAACAGGTCCAAAAATCAACAAGGGCCCATGATTATGAAGAGGAGAAATCAACTCACTGCAAGGAAGTGGAACCATCTTTGCTAGTAGTACAATCATTGGATGAAGTTGAGGCAAAGATCAATAAGATGATGGAGTGGGTGCATGAAAAATATGGAGAATATGCTAACAATAGTAGAGATACAACTATGTCAAATAAGGAACCACTACATCCTCCAACTTAGTGCAGTTATACTCTGGGTACGATGATATTCTTGTCATCATGAAACATAAAAGTAATTTTGTGCTCATTATGCCTATAGTGAAAAATGATGGACTAACTAGGAATGGCCAGGGTTTGACATCAAGGGAACTTGTGGATTCTCTTTGGTGACATCTATAGGTGCTATCATGCAGCTTGGTTGTACCAAGATCCTTGTAGATCTTATGAAAAATGGGAGTAAGATTAATAAAGATACCCAATAGAAACTTAATGTTGTTCTGGGGATCCCACTGGAAAGACATGCACCCATGCCTAAAGGTTGGTGGCTTCTCTGGTTCACTATTGGAAGAACAATGTGCCAATCCATTAAAAAAAAACTTGTGTGTGTGTGCCACAGATTCCAAATCACTCCTCCCTTGGACAAAATGCCAAGTGATCGTATTCCTTGCTATCATGATGCTCTTATGGTTGTTCATCATTAGATGAAACAATGCAATGTGACTAATCGAAGAAATGGACTTGGTCTTGATTTTGGAGTGATGGGCTAATGACACAATAAGCACGTCTATACGTAGGATTCATCGTATCTTGGGTTAGTTACCTCATGCCCCAATCTCTACAATCCCTTCTACAACTCATTTCACCTCACTATCTAAGTATTTCTCACTTGTGTCTTGTGTGGCATAGAATTCATACCTCATTGTAGTGGTATCTAACATGTGTGTGTTTTGTTGCATCGGTATAGATTACATTTAACCATTCTAGTGCCTACAGACATTTTTAGGTGTGGTTACGCAAGGGCATTATAGGTTGGAACCTGCTTTGGGGAGGACCCACTTGCATGACGTTTGTAATTTGTACTTGTTGCATACCACCACATCATTTTATATCCTTTGAGTACTTCATTGCCAAATCTATTCTTTCCTTTGTCATCATTTTATCAAACATTCCTCAAAACCATTACGTGTCCTTTGATGTGTCACCTAAACAAACAAGGTCCAACATTAAACTTTTAGGGCAACTTTCTTAAAAAACTTTCTAACTCTAAAATCACACTAAGTAAAGAATTCAACAATTATTTAAGGCAATAAGTAAGGTATGAAATAATTGAACTTATTTCAATAACCTTACTAACAATTGATCTTTGTGTGATTATAGATGGCCCCTAAAAAGAGGACAATAAGGAGGACCTTCTCAAGGTTCAATTAAACACCCAGGGCAAGGCAACAGCCAAGGACCTCATGTAGAACGTGCAGAGCAAGAGGCACAATCATTCAACATCCATTAGGGAACTCCTGTTACTACACAATCTAGCTAAGAGAAAGGTGGAGAGGTTAGTGCTAAGACTATGAAGAGGAACAAAAGCTATTTGTGGCATGGCATGTTAAGGCCAATCAAGTGTTCCCGCAACTGTCGTATCCATGGGAAGTGCCAACTCCATCAAACATTGGAACATCAGCATCGACAGCTCATAATTCTTGGATAGAAGAGAAGACACATTAGGCACTTCTTCAGTGGTATCAATCTCAAAATCCTAAAGCACAGGAAAAAGGAAGAGATCCATGGAGGAACCACATGAGTTCCAATAAATTGTATAATTTTTTGTCTATGTCCCAATTTTGCCATATCCACTGCAGCATGAATAAATTTCTAGTTAGTCAATAATCCCATACCTATCCACTGTGTAATCAATTAGGCTTGTTCCTCACTTTCTTTTACTCAAGGACAAGTTATTATTTAGTTGTGGTGGTATGATGAATCGTGGTTTGCCAGGTGTTGATATTGGATCCCTGTTATTAGGTACGTGATATCGGGGACTGCGTATACTAGGCCCCATATACTAGGCAATGTATACGCAGCCTCATGTACACAGCCCCATATACACAACCCTGTCGATGCATCTATCCATGCATTTACGTGTCCTCATAGATGCAGAGTCTGTCTCTAGCTATAAATAAGTGCGCACTCACCGCACATAGGATATTTTTGAGTTAGTTGTAGTGAAGTTCTTGTATTTTTTTTCCATAGGAGTTAGATTATTTTCCCAAGTGCATGCTCGCAGTGTGATGCTTGTAATTGTATAGAACCTTTATTTGAGTGTGACGTGCTTGGACACGTACATGATCAGCAATAAAGATCGCAATTACTCCATCATTGTAGCATTCACTTAGTTTTAATTGTTTAATTGTTATTGTTAATTATTATTTTTATTTATTGTTTCCTTGATTAATATTTCTTTACCATCATTTACTATTCCTATTTTTAAATGCAGAATGAGTACGACTTAATCACGACAATTGAAGTGTAACTACTTGGTAACCCAGTAGCGTATCTAGGAGCACTCAAGTAATGTGCACTTGGTAATCCCAGAAGTAGTACACAAGGTCCAAGATGCATATGGATGATTAAGGATGAATGCTCATCACAGTTAGTTTAGCTTAGATTCTCTTCTCCCTTTTCCTCCTAGCTTAATTGAAGTTATTTTCCATTGCCTCTAGGAGTAGCACTAGGTTAAAAACCATATCATGCACCTCACTCTGGACTAAACCATACATGATAAAGCATATACTAGTCTAGGTGGGAAGATAGTGGACTATGATCAATGAGTAACTATCTAGATACCACAACTATCCCATCTGCAGAGTTCGACCAGATCATGCATGAAATGCTCATATTCGTATGGTTGAGTGTAGGGCTACCTTGCCACTCATCACCAGGAAAAATTTGAATTTTTTTGGATTACTTATTGTACTCTTGAATTACAAATATATTCAATTTAAATTCTTGATTAGTTTTTCTTGGTTTATTATTTTAAAAATGTCGCATAGCCTTGAGACTATTTTTGGGTTTTCATACCTATACAAGACGTGCCCTAGGCAATAGTCTCCTAAAATGAGTTTTTCCCCAGGTGTTGGTATGTCCAAAATATATGAATCAGCAACCACAAAAACTTAAAACTTTACGATAGTTATATTTGCAGTGTTGAATGAATCTTCTATACAATTTAAGAATCCTATTGTCGCATTCCCTATTTCAATATCTCGGTAAGAAGAGGAATAAATACTGGTAATCTCTCCTCACTTTCTTGAATTGCTACTCTTGCTTTCCTTCTAAATGGTTGAATTTCTCATTATTCATTTCTTCCATATATGTATTAAATAACACAATTTTCTATTATATTAGTAATCTTTTTTGTTTACCAATTTTTAGCTTTCATCTATAATATTCTTGAGCATAGACTTTTTTGAAGTAAAAGTACTTTACAAGAAGAATTATCCAAGCAAGCACCACAAGAGAAATCCTAGTAGGTGCTATTGGATAAGTTTCCTTAAATTTCATTTATGCATGATACAACAACATTCTATTCAAGATAACTAAGTGGAAAGGAACAGAATTCATTATATAATTAAAGAATTTATTAGTGTAAGAATGAAAAAGAAAAATTCTTTAAGTAATCTTTGTTAAAATCATCTTAGTTGCAATTAAGATGCAATGTAGTGGTTAAGCCGCTTATTTCTCATAAGGTAGATTCTAAATTTGATACTTAGATCCACTTACAAGTATAATGATAGTGAACTCTGGACACTAAACAAGGAAGCGGAAGCAGGGAGAGAGAATAAGGACAACACACTCACACACTCCACGCCTGGTCCAAAATCGCGCAGCCCCGGTACGCCGGTGGCATTGGCCTCCTCCCTTTCGCGCTGGAGGCTGCCTTGGGGCGTCATAAGCTCCTGCAGCGGCGTCTGACCACTGACAGCGATGACCCCTCCCTCTGGGTCCAAATCCTGCGCAAGAAGTACCGCCCCTGGACCGCGGCCACCGCTGACTCCCACACTTGGAGACAGCTCTGCGCGCAGGTGGGGTCGATGGACAGCGCGGATGGGATCCACCTGCACCCTCATCAGCTCCTGCAGAGGCTGTTCCCCGCCGATCCGCGCTGGATGTGGCTGTGGAAGGGCATCCTTCCTGAAAAGATCAAAACCTTTGGGTGGCTGATCCTCCACCAGGCCCTTCCGGTGCGCGCGGTATTGAAATCCAGGGGCATGGACCTCAACCCCCAGTGCCCTCTGTGCAATCAGGAAACTTTGCAGCACTTCGTTCAGGACTGCCAGGTGACCGCACAGCTCTGGAAAACGGCCAGGCTCCGCAACCCTGAGTTCTCGGGCAACTCGGCAACGCTCCCTGAGTTCTCGGGCAACTCGGCAACGCTCGCTGCGCTCTGGGTTCTGTGGCGGGCCAGAAACGACTGCATTTTCAACGGTGTTGCACTCCCCCCTGTGAGCACCCTTTGCACGACGATCACTAAGCTTTGGGGCGAAATTAACTGCGCCATGGCTCCTCACACAACTCTCGAACCTCACAAGCAGCAGGAGCGTACGCGGGGGGGCTAGGGGGGGGCGCTTCGCATGGACAGCTCACCCACCATGACTTTGCCCAGGGGCGGATCAATCGTATCCAGATCCCGGTGGATGAGAGACAGGAGGTTACTGCTGAAAGCAATGACCTATGGGGGAAACGAACGCCGAACCCACCTCTGCAGGCCTGGAAGACAAGCACCCCCAACCGCAGAACCGGCATAGCCCAAATTATCGAAGAATTCAGACGCCGCAGGGAGGAAGGGCCGGGACAGCCCAGCAAGAATTAAGTCCAGGTTACCGCCCCATGGTGGGTGGCTGCCGCTGGTTGAAGAAGTGTCAGGGGAGAGGTCTACAGTCTGCGCAGGGTGGGTGGGCAGTCTCTCGTGGGTTGTCTGGGTGCCATGGGTGGGAAAATTTGGGTGGCCCTCCCGCAGATTGGGGTGGTCCTTTTGGCTGCAGGTTGGGTGGTCTTTTTGGCTACAGATTTCCTGTCCGGTGGGACCAGCAGCCCTGGCCCACGCTGTACCCATGTATAGCTTCTCCTTTTTTGATAATTAATATAGCCTGACCTTTATCAAAAAAATAAAAATAAATAATGATAGTGAAATAGCTTTGTGGTGGGAAACTTTTATTGTAGATTATATGTACCCTAATACATGAGTAGGGGGTATCCTGCCAAGCCTAATTTTACTTAAAAACCTAAAAGTTATATTAAATTTTTTTAACAATATTATGGCTTATTTAGAATATAGATTAGTTTAGTTAGAACCTTTTGTTTGTTATTTGCAAGTAACAAGTTAGATCCAAAGAGTATGCTAAGAGAAGTGCTACTTGGTAATAAGCTTAGAATTTGGATTCATGAGAAAGGTTTAAATATTTTCACACTTTTGCATATAAATTACAAGTTCTTCTTATTTGTATAAATGTTAGGTATCTTTACCAACTTAGTGTACTTTTCAATATAATATCATAATATCACTCATTAACAATGAGGTGTTAGCCTATTGGTACAAGTCTTAACTTGGTAACCCCAAGTTATAGGTTTGATTCTACTAGGTAGCATTGTGTTATAAACTTCTATAAATCTTGGGGTGTGCCTATGTTTCACTTATTTAGGGTTCCAATACCCATATAATAGCACTCATTACTCAAGTATATTTTGATGTATATGAAAAACTATTAATGGCAACAGGGTAAAAAATTAAATGTATTGGAAAACATGAATCTTTCTATTTAAAAAAGGAAACATTAAATGTAGGTAAATTATCAAAAAATGAAAAATTCTAAGCTTACTTAAGGACATTCAAGGATGATGTTGTTATGAAAATATCCTACCATAGTAAATCATTGTGAAATCTTTTTACTATAGTACTAGGTTAACCCATGTTAATAGAATAAAGTCACTAAGATGAAGAAGAATATTTATATTGAATATCAAGAAATATATATTTGTTATTCATAACCTTGTTCTATTATGATTTCAATAATATCCTTTTTTCTTTATTTATTTATTTTAGAAATCTCATTATCAATAATTGATATGCTTTTACCTTGGTGATTTATATTGAATAGAGTAACAAGAGAAGTGGATTATAATGCCTACGCACCTTTAACCTAATTTCAAATACTTTGACGTAATCTGAGATTTTGTTAATATTATTATTTATTTATTGGGGTTTGATACCATCCTCGAAAACCAATTTCAAATACTTAGCCACTGATAAGTGGCTCAAGTGTTCATCTCAATATTATGATATTCATCTATAATTCTTCTAAAGTATCATATTAGCTTTATGTCTTGGGGTGTACTTAAACTAGTTAAGATATGCTCATATTCGTAGAGGCTTTTAAATAGTAAGGCCTAATTTTTTTTCCTACCCTAAAGGCCAAGTTTCTCAAGATTGGTTGTAAAAATGAAAAATTGAAAAGCCATTCCCAAAACCATTGAGTTTTTTCTTTATACTCTCTCTTATATGTTGATGATTTAATGTACTTTGAATTTTTTTAATTATTACTTTTTTTAGCAATTTAACATCCTTAAGCAAAGACTTATAATTAACATTTTAAAAAGCAAGTTTTAACAAGGATCATCACCTAGACTCTTAATGCTCATTCTGCCAAGGTATCCTCCTAGGAAGTTTAGTGGATGAGCAAATGTCTAACCTCTTTCAAGTGGCTACGCTTAGGCTTTTGTCATCCAACTTGAAAAACAAACACCTTACCATCACTCCAAGTCGTAGCCCTTATTTTAAAAATTAGGTTCTATTTTTAAAAAATTAAATCTAGTTGATTAATTAAATAAAAGTCAATATAAAAAGTTAAAATTTTAAAAAAAAAACATATGATGTTCATTCTTTTTTAAAAGGTTTGAAAGTCAAGCATGTAAAATTTTTGGGTTATCTTCCAAATAATTCAATTGGTCTTTGTCCTTTATTAGAAGGATGAATTTTGATAGTTTGTGCTAAATAATTTTGGTATTGTAATTACAATTCTTTATGTCACCAATTACTTAAAACAAAAATTAAAAGGAACATTAAATCCTAATTTTCAATCAACATTAAAATTTCTCTAATAAAACAAGGTTTGCAAGATACCTCTTATTTAGGTGACTTATTGACAACATAGTTTTTCAATCCTATCATAGATCACAAGTTCAATGATTAGTTGTGGGATTACAAATTTTGACAATCTAACTTCATTGACCATGACTTTTATAATAAACTTTATTTTTAAGGGGATGTTGAAATTCGAAATAATTAGAACATAGGCACACCCCCAAGATTTATAGAAAGTTTATAACTCAGTGCTACTTAGTAAAATTGAACTTGGGATATGAGAAGACCAAGACCCTTACCACTAGGCTAACACCTCATTGTTTATAAACCTTATTTTAAGAAAGAAATCAATAGTTTTAGATATGAATTTTTTGACTTTAAGATATGAGTTTATGAGACTTGTTCATTAGGATCGTTACAACATTACAACATCCTACCTCAGTACAGTCTCTGACTTTTTAAACACCTATTGATAAAGAAGTATGTAATTGGCCATTGGGCCAAGGGCCAACTGAATTGTTGAGGATCTGGATTTTAAATCCTATCCGATTTAAATACAAATTACTGCGTGATAATTCTTTATTATTTATCATTTGCTCTGTTTATCCTCTGTTTCTGGTCTCTGGACACCTCCATTTGTCGTACCTAAACAGTGAATATCCTGCTAGACACGTCCATTTAGGGTAAATAGAAGCTAAGCATATAACTCGGGTAGATAAAAGCTAAGAATATACCTTCTGTTCTGAACATCAGTTGCGAGTTGTGACATATTCGGTGATTGAAAACATCGTAGAAGATGCTGTCTATTTGCTATAACTTTTAGCAACGTAGATTGGATTTGAGGGATGACATGGTTTCTTTAAATAGCCAGCAGTTTGCTGTGAAATCGTTCTCAGAGGCTACAGATACACCAGTTCTTTCTCACAGTGTCCCGGGGAGATTGAAGGGGATTCAGCTAACAATTTTGAAAAGTTTCCAACTTTGACTAACTTACCTAAAAAGCCGACAGGCAATGTAGATATGTCATCTGACAGCAACCATAAAAAGTTTAAATGATAGATTTTGTTGAAGTTGTAGAATGAGCCGCAACGATATGGTCAACCAGTAAAATAGTGATTCTTTGTACCATCCTTTTTTATAATAAAGGTCATGATGCTTGTATTTTAATTTGCAGTTATATTAAATACTCTGATTTAACCTAAATTCATGCTGTTCGAACCCGGTAACAAAAGTTTTCTCTTTAACTACTGCTGCAAGAAGATAAGCACCAGAGCTATATTAGGCGGCCTAACAGTAAAGCAGAAAGTTCCTAAGATTCAAAATAAACTAAGATCTTTAACACTAAATATTATTGCCAAGAACAGATTAAATCAATAAAATTATAACACTAAATTTTGTGCCAGAGCATTCCAGGTTCACGGCATCACATTAGTACGCAGAAGCAGAATGTCCATTGATATGCCTATCTCATCTTGACTAACCATCAGCAACAGAGAAACCTTTTACTTCTTCTGTCTTCCGGGACCCAGTAAAACCAGAGCCTCCGGTGATACTAATTATTAGGAGGAAATGTGGACCATCAAATCATAATTGAATGTGTTGAATTACTGACCATTCCATCATGCAGGTTATGGGAAATTTGTTAAAATAAGTCTTTTTATTAAAGGTGAAAGAAACAACAAAGCTGTAGACCAAAATATATATGTGGTTTACTTATATAAAGAAATATATATAAGATTTAGGTAAGAATGCTGTAGAAGGAATGACACAAAGGTGATGATTATTAAAATTGCAATGCCCTATGGTATCATCTTTAAAGCTTAAGGATTATTACGTAGAGGCAGGGCTTGGGAGGTCGTGGATGAATGAAAGCCTCTTTTGAGTAGCTATGCCCAGGCTTGAACCCAAGTCTTATGACTTGAGAAACAAGCATATTACCATCACTCCAAGTGATAATTTCATCTTTGAAGGTTAAATTTTCAGATTATTCTATTAAATTCTTTTGCTATGTTTATTATTTAAATAACATATTAAGATTTGATACATTATCTTAATATCTAATGGTAACGTATTAACTTCTAATAAAAGTACCA
>MNCI01037175.1:138495-192449 GCA_015680685.1 Gnetum montanum | reverse complement strand
AGAAGACGCGATATCGCGGCCTAGTGTAAGTCACGTCTCATCAATAATCCTTAGAAATTCTATATGATTCATCAATAGTTTGGGGATTATGGGCTTGTGTTTGTGGACATAATTGAGCATGTAATCCTCTCATGAATTTTGAAGTTAATTCTCCCTCATCCCGATGACTTACATATCGAGAAATATCACAAAATTCATTGTAGTAATCATCTACGGATCATTTTCCCAACCTTAAGGAATCAAATCTTATTCTACGCTTTTTGAGAAAAGAATTAGGAATAAATTTTTCTTCAAAATATCAACAAAATTAAGCCAATTTGTAATCGAACTTTGAGATCTCAGCCCATTCCACCATGTTGCTGCAAGTCCTCTTAAATACAAGGAGATAACTTATAGACATTCATGGATTGACAAATTCAACATATCAAAGTAATTTTTCATTGTATCAAGCTAATTCTTTGCCTTAGCACTAGATTTAGGAGCTCCATCATAATGATCTAATTTTACTTTCTTAGCATGCACTTGTGTCAATGATTCTCTAGATGGATTAAGCTAGTTCCCATATCCTTCACTCTCGATTTTAGTTCTACAATCTACAAGGTGGATTTCAATATCCTATCCATTAGGTGGAGGTTGTGTTTGTTGTGGATTCCTAATGGAAGGTTGATCTTGATGTTGTGTTCTAGGTAGACCGTGGGTAGGATTGGAAGATTGAATAAGATGGTTGGTTAATTTCTTGTCGACAAAAGAATCCATCTTTCCTTGTACTTTAGACCATTTATCCTCTAAATTTTGGGATAATTTCCTAATTTCTTTAGACATATTTTGCATCTCTACCTCGAACCCTTGGTTTGAGTGTCAAAGTTCTTCTTGAACATCCCTGATCTCATTAATTTGTTCTTCAATGGCATTCATTTGGTCATTGACTCGGGCTTCCATTTCTCTTCAGTTTATTCTTCAAGTTCTAGACATTGGTAAGTTGAAGAAATCAGATATGTTTGAGAATCCTTAGCCTTGATGGCCCTTTTATGGAATTTGAAACCATTTAGTTAGTTGTGGAAGAAGTTGAAACTGTTATGGATTTCTCACTGAACCCTAATTATTTTAGGACCTAAATGAAGGAATTAAAAGTTAATTTTCTATAATCTAAAAACTAAATTTGACCATTCCATTGAGTTCAAAAGGTTCAAATTTATTGGAATTTGTTTTTGTTTGATTGAAAACGGACTCCGGATTCAAACGTTATAGTCATTTTAAGTTTTTTTTTTTTTTAATTTTCACATTTTTTGAGACTTCCCAAGAGGTCACCCATCCTAGTTCCACTCCAGGACATGCATGCTTAGTAACAAAATTTTTGTTTAAGTTACTACCCTAACATCAATTTTTATTTTTGTAAATAATTGAGCACATATTTATTCTTAAACTAATATTAACGACCCAAAATTTTTATTTTTTGAAAATTTCGGTCAATTGATGGAAATTTCAAAATTTTCATCAATTGTTAGAAAAATTTAATTTTTTTGTCAATTGACAGATGATCGATTTAGGCTCTATGTAGTGGCCAGAAGGTAGTGATGGGTTGCATGAAAGAGGTAGTGATAGGTAGCGCGAGAAGTGGTGATGGGCAATAGGGGAGGCAATGATAGGTGGCACAGGAGGTAGTGATGGGTAGCATGGAAGGTAGTGATGGGAGGTGTAGGCAGCCAGTGGTGGTGATAGCAAAATATAGTAACAGAAAATAAAACAAGAGAAACAAAAAATAGCAAAAACGTGATTTTTGTTGCTTTGGCCATTAGGGCTAGATTTCTAAGGCCACAGCCCTCCCTCTTCCATGGCTAGCTATGGTTGGCTATGGCATGACTATGGCTGGCTGTAGTTAGCCATAGCTTTGTTGTAGCTTGGTCATAACATACTACAGCTAGTTGTAGCCTTGTTGTGGCTAGTCATAGGCCTAGTTGTAGCCTGCCACAAGCCAATTTTTTTTTAAAAATTATTATAAAATTTAATTTGATTTATATATATATATATATATATATAAACTTAATATTGGGGCTTGGGTTCAAACCCAAAACTTCCAAGTTGATTATATATATATATATATATTGAATTTTATATTTTTTTCACTGCACGTAAACCAAGAATGATCATATCTTCCAAAAAGTAAGTCATATTTTTATGAAATTGGTACTGTTGGAATCATCTTGGAGATTAAGTTTTGTTAAAATATATATAACTTTACTTTAGTAAACCTAAAAATCATAAAATCAAAGAAAGTGAACGTTAGCTTTTTAAACAAAAAGTAAATGTTAGCTTTTTCTTGTAAAAAGAAGTATACGTTAATTGTTATTAAATCTTTTATTATCTTAAGTTATACTTTCTCTTTTCTTTTACTATGATTTCTATAATTACATTATAAATATAAGAAGTTGATTTACTCATCACAACCAACAAAATATTGTCTATGAAGAAGGTTGAATATTTACTATTATAAAGAATACATAGCTTCCAAACATCAAATTTCACCTTAGGCCCCTTCAAGTAGCTACTCTTTATTACCTAATAATATTTTTCTACACCAAAATAATATTCTTACTACTTCCGATTGGGTTTGTAGCTTGCTTGGGAAGGATAGTTTTCAATTTCTCACTACTTCTATATTGGTTGATTTACTAGTTTTCTCAATTTTTAAACTTTATTTTTGCAATAGAGTTCTTGCAAAGTGGTTTGAGAAATATGATAATAAAAAATGCACTATTTTTCAATTATTTTTTGAAGCAGTAACAATCCTTCCTCTTGATATCAAAGTAGTCTTAGGCTTTTAGTTAGGAGAGGATACGTTGATTCCTACAACTTATTCTCCACAATTTAAATCTTTCTGTAAGATGGAATTATCCAATTATGTTGTTGATTCTATCATTCACAAAAACCAATTTGTTCATAAATATTTCATTAATGATGCTTATTTTGACTTATGTTTATTCATTAGTAGTAAGGTTATATGGTATAGACAAAATTCAATGTTAGTTCTTATTCTATTTTCAGACTTCATGGTGCCATAACTGGTAGGGTTTATGATTGGTCGATGTCATATTTCTCTACTTTTTATATTACTATTACTGAAATTTTTGTTGCCCACCAACATCCTTTAAAATCCTATACTCTATGTTGGATACCTTTGATATGTGTATGATCTTAAGTTATGATCATCCCAAAAAATGTTTTACTCATTATGATCCTTGATTGTGCCCTAAATTTCTTGAAGATGAGAGGGTTATAAGGAGTAAGATTATAGGTTCCAAAAAAGGTCACTTGGCTTTACAAAAAGCTTAGAGTTAAGAAGAAATCAATGAGGTACTTTCATATTTTTTTTATTATTTCCTTATTTTTAATTTTTTTTTATTTTATGTATTTGACAATGCATTTTGGGCTGTAGAATGAACCAATGTAGAGTACTGAATCTACACAGGTTGAAGAAATTCAAGGTATTTCAACCTTTGGCAGAGTTCAATCCCAAGAACAAGAACAAGTCACAGTTCCTACTTCCAAGGTATATATTTAAATATAATTTACAAAATTAAATGTCTTATCTATATTTTTATATTTTCTTTTATTATTATTATTTCTAATAAATTTCTTTTGCAAAGACAATGTATTGGGCAAGGTTCTAGTAGTCTAGTAGTTATATGAAAATCAACCCAACAACAAGCTCAACAACAATCCCAACCAACTTCTCAACAAGGTTCAAGACGTGATAAGGGAAAGTAACTAGAGGTAGGTTTTAATTGTTGAAACACTTTCTTCTTTTCTTTATATAACGTTAATAATAATTAAAATTTTTTATGTTGTAGAGGTCTATAAAGTAATAGTATTTTATCTGAGAGATGGATAGAGGTGATGCAGGTGCTACTTCTGCATAGACTCCTATTCCACCACCACCTAGATCACCACTCATACCTTCTTTTCCTTTTGACACTAAGAAGAGGTTCCCTTCCACAGGTTTAGATGACAACAATTTTTGAATCTATTCTAGTGGTTTCTTCTTTCTCTGTCTCTAGTTCTTCTTATTCTATGGGAAAGATAGTGGCAATTACTGAGGAAGAACTTGTGCTTCTTCAGCATATTAATCAATGAATTTTAGACAACAAATCCTATTTTGTTCATGAGGATGTCTATCATCTACAGGAGTCACAATCATGCAATGTCAAAGTAGACTATGATTTAGTACAAGTTGGACTTCCATCATGTTGGCATCCAATTCTTGAGGAGGCTCTAGATGCTATAAAAAATCTAGAGCAACTCTTAGGAGAGTTGGAAAGTGCAACATGTTATGCTCACCATCTGGATATTCATGCATGTTTCCTTCAAATTGATAATGATCAATTTCAAGTAATATATATATTTTTCTCTCTTTTCTCCTTTTTTTTTTGATTTATTCATAACTCATAATATAAATTTTGTTTCTATAGAGAGAGGAAAAGGAATGACAAAGAGACATGAATGATCAATCAGTACAAGTGGAAATGTTGAAGACTTAACTTCAAAGAAAAGAGGAATCAGCAGCTGCAACGAGACATGTGATCGAATATATCAAATAGCTATGTGATGAACTGGTTGGATGTAAAGTAGTGCTTAGAAAAGTAGATGCTACTATTGAAGAGAGACAATCCTAATTGATAATAGTTATAGATGTTCTTGAATCATTTGGTCGTAACAAATAATTATAGTTGCCCCTTTTCTTTGTTTTCCCATTCTACCTCCTTTTTTCTTTAATGATGTACTTCCTCTTCATTCCTTTTGATAATAAAATAAAATAATATTTTCCTACATGTTGTTATTTTTCTTAAATGTACTTGTGTTCTATGATAATAATAAAATAAGTTTTTTCTTTCATTTTGGTTCCTGAATCATGGTTTGCTCGATACCAAATGTGACATCCCGTTCCTGGATGTCATAAAAATACAAATGCCTAATTTATTATATTCATCATGGATAACATATCATAAAGATTATAAACACTCAAATAATGAAATAATTAGAAAATAAATAAATAATACTAAAGATAGTAAAAAAGGAAAGAAAATTGGAAGAATTGTATTAGTGAAAGAGAGTACTATAATGCCCTTTTGGGTTGTCTTCCTATGCCATTGAAGCCTTTAAGGCAATCCGACACTACCACCATGGTTAGGCCTATAACCTAACCAAAAGGATGGGCTAGTCCTGTTCCTATCCCGCTTCATTCGGCTCCCATTACCCATCTCTCTAGGCTTTGCAACTCCATGCCAATA
The DNA here is from genome assembly GCA_015680685.1 of Gnetum montanum. NCBI lineage: Eukaryota > Viridiplantae > Streptophyta > Gnetopsida > Gnetales > Gnetaceae > Gnetum > Gnetum montanum. The sequence goes on along the minus strand of MNCI01037175.1, from coordinate 187,164 downwards.
TGACCTCTAACTCTGACCTTAAATAGCATAGGTCAAACCCTTTCCCAAGGGAAACATGAATAGTCATAACTCCTCATAACGAGGTATCCCTTCATTAGAAGGTTAATTACATTGTTTACAATTCTTTCTACCCTTAACAAGGGATAGGACATTACATGTGGTCACTAAGATTAGATGGTTAGGCTATTACTGGTCCCATATGGAAAGTAACTACCTACAGAAGGTTAAACATTATGACACATGCCAACAACATAGCAAACTCATACATGTACTACCATTTGAGTTACATGCAACTTAGATCACTTCACTATTTCAAAAATGGAGGTTGGATATTATTACCTCTATAATGCCTAATTCTTTAGTAGGACATAGCTTCATTATCATCACAACTGAATATTTTGCTAAGTGGTTTGAAGCTATTTCCCTAAGGAAGAATACATTCAAACAAGGTTGTAAATTTATCCTAGATAACATTGTAGCTCATTTTTGTATACCCATGACCATAGTTATAGATAATGAACCTCAATTTCATATCTAAGATATAAAGTATTTCTATCATGACCTAGGCACTAAGCATTTCTTGTCATTTCCTTATTACCCTTAAGCCAATGGACAAGTAGAAGCAAGCAACAAGACCATCATCAACTTGCTCAAGTAGATTCTCAGCAATAGCAAGCAAAAATGGCATGAGTGACTTGTCCATGCACTTTGGGCCTATTGTAGAACTTCCTATATAGCCACTAGTGTAACATCTTATAGCTTGGTTTATGGTTTTGAAGGTATTTTACCTCTTGAATTACATGTACTGTCACTTTGGATGGCCTTGACTAAATTTATGAATGATGAGAAAAGAAAGGAGTTGCAGAAAATGGACTTGGACTTGGTGGAGGAGCAATGTATGTAGGTTCTTGCTCACATCAAACACTATCAAAAGAGGTGGAAATGTTAGCATCATCATAACTTGAACAAGTGTAAGATCAAACAAGGAGACTTTATCCTCAAAGCCATTCAAAAGCATGTGGATAAATTTTTAGCCAATTGGAAAGGACCCTTCTTTGTTACCAAAGCCTATGATAACAAAGCATTTAGAATTGCTAACATGGTTGAGAATGAGTTGGCTAATCCAATCAATCATTCCTATCTGAAGCCATGTTACATGTAGCTGATGATAATCAATAAGCAAGTCTACTTTACTATGGTCTACCAAGGTCTTAAATTGGTAACACGGCCTGCCAGGATCTTAAATTGATGATAACATGGCTTGCTAATGTCTTAAATTGGTACCATGGTCAATATGATCTTAAATTGGTACCATGGCCTACTAGGGCCTTAAACTGGTAACATGGCATTAAAATGGCAACATTGGTAACCTGGGTAGTTTGGTTTAATCATTCTATGTGGCCTGCATGCATTGTAATGTTATAACATGCTATATTCTCTTGGTTTTATTATCCTTTCATAGTTGTGTTTGTAGGATGATGCATGGGACCATCACAAGGATGCAATGAATTATGGCAGCAAGTTACCATGTGACCTTAATGTGTACAGTTTGGTGAGTTTGTCCTACTTTATCAAAGATTTCTTGTACCATTGTCCTTCATCTAGCACCACTCCTTGAGCCTAGTCCCATAGCCTTATTATGACTTTCCATACCTTGGAAAACAATGTTAACCTATGTCTCTTCATGCACTATAGCCATATGATATCTCTTCATCATGCTCCATCCTTAAGTTCAATTGAATGTAACAAAACTCATTTAGTAGAAAAAGAGTTAAATCCATTAAGCATAAAACACCTCACTTTGATGGAAAAATGAAGTTCATTGAGTGTAATGAAACTCACTGAATAGGAAAACTATGTCAAACTAGCCTTGGAAAGGAAACCCAATGAGGGTGTCACCCCACAAGAAAAGAGGGAAGAAAATTTTCAAGGGGAAAAATGGACAATAAAGCCTTAAATTCCAATGGCTAAAAGAAATCTTGGAGAAACGTTGTTGGATCCTTAAACATATTTTTTGAGTAACCAACACTTCAAAACATGTTAATTTCACATTATAGCCATGAAGAAAACACTTGTAATGCATTGTTAGCCTTCATAACTAACTTCCTAGAACCTCATTTACCATCCCCTTATCATAGCCTCATCCCATCATCAAGAGAACTCTTCGGCATGGTTCAACATGACTGAATCAAGTGAAGAGAGGGAATTTTGATGGTGGACCTATAGTGGTGTTTTGTATTATTTATCAATACCTCTCAAATCAATCCTCTAGATACCAATAAAGAGGAATCAATGAAACATCACCAAATTTTCATGTTGTAACCTTTATAACCCCATCCTTGTGAATCTTGAGGAAAAGCTTCATTGTAAATGTGAAGATTGTAATCCATAATTGGAAACCTCACATATTCCATGCTTTTGGGACTGAAAAATGCCTCATAAGTGGCCAAAGCTTCATTCCTTAGGTAAACAGAGTCACCTAGTATCTATATTTGGACTTGGAGGGGGGCGCGGCGGAGGGGGGGGGGTGTTGGCAATGGGGTAGGGGTGTGGATCTTACCTACCCCCAACATGGAGAGGGTGCTAACTTAACTTGGAGGGGTTTGACCTTCACCCCTAGCTTTGATCTCTTATCTTTCCCAATGTTGACACTCTTCCCCCAACATAAAGGGATTAGCTAGGACAAAAGGATTAGCCAGCATGGATGCATGTGGGTGGTTCTCACCTGCACCGCTTCAACATGGTAGTAATTTGCAGCCAATCAGTTAGCTATGTGTAGCCAATTTTCAGCCCAAATCATGGCTAAAACCCTATAAAATCAGACCTTGATACCATTTTAAAGTTCCACATTTGATTCCTAGTAGAAATGTAGCTTCTTTGGGGCTGACAACCTGGAACCATCATAACCTTGTTATCATTGTTACCCCCCTTGGGATCTATGAGCCTAGAGTGTCAATGGTACCCTCTTGGGATCTGTAAATCTTAGTGTGAAAAAGCTTAGTAGTCTCTATCCTTCACATCTCCCAACCCTAGTAGCAACCTAAGCAGTAGATTTAGAGTAGCTATGGAGGAGGTTCAAAAACATTGGGAGTGGATTAGCATCTAGATCATGGAATAGATTGTATCTTCTTCAATGGTCTTGGAACCTTCACCCAAGTGAATCTTGCTTTGCTCTCCTATGAGCACTTTTTTATAGTTCATATTTTTAGCTTATGTGCAATTTGTGTTCATTTTTGGTTTCAGATGTGCAAATTTTTACATTTTTTACACCCCTATTTTGCATTCCACATAAGTTGCTAGGTGATCTATTGGACCGTCCATGTTACCTTGAATACCATTTTTTCTCAAAGACCTTGGCAATTAAGGGTTAAGGCATTTTGTGGCTAAGAATCCTTGGTTTTCTAGCAGTTAAGATTTTCCATTGCAACAGATGCCACTGAAGGTGGAACATGTATGATAAAAAGATTCTTAGGGGCTAAAGGTGGTGATACCTATATGATGAACTGTTCTCTAGGCTTTGTGTTTTGAGACTAAGTACTAAGTAGTGGTACTCTAATGAAAAATCATTTTCTAGGATGATTAGATTGTTTGGTTTCTGTCAATGAGGTTACAATATAAGAGCTGTTATTGGTGTTTGGTGAGTTGGACTTGTTCAACACTAGCTCTTCATTATCAATTATCTTTTAGATGTCATCTTTCAATGCTAGGCAAAAATTGGTGTCATGATTGGTCATTTGATGACAATGGCAAAGCCTATCTAGTCTTAAGTACTTTGGTAGTTTTGAATTATCATTGGTCACTATCGTTGGATCCCTAGCTATGTTGCAAAAGTGATCATGCCTCTTAGAAGCCTTCTCAAATAGTTTCTTATGTTTTATATGATTATCTTTAAGTAATTGTTTTAAAAGCTCAAAGGACTCCATAGGCAACCTTGTGTACTTAGTCATATCCTTCATTCCAAAGTTTGGTCTTGGTTGATTTAAGGTGTAGGAAGTAGATGGTTGAGATGATTCAGAAGATGTGCTATGTGGTAGTAATCCCCACCCTTCTATTTTTTTTGTATCCTTGGATATTATAGCCATAGTTGTTTGTTCTTGTGTAGTTCTTTTCCTATTCCTTGTCATGTGTTGGTTTTTATAAGCCACATAGGTTGGATTGTTACTAGCCTTAGCCACTTCCTTGATATTTTTAGTTTGCAAAAAGGCTTAGCTTAATGATCAAGACTCCAAGTAATAGAGTTTTGACTTGATGAAGTCATTTATCACTTCCTTGAAGATGGTTATAAGATGCATTTTAGAGATAGGCTTTGGCATCTCAGCGAGCAGTGAATTCCATTTTTGAATGAACCTTTGGGAAATTTTAAGTGGCCTCTACTTTACCTTCATAAGTTAGTGCAATGTGGTATCCATCTTCAAGGTGTATCTAAAATGGTTGACAAACTAGTTTATTAAGTTTTCAAGAAAAGAGATGGAACCTCTAGGTAAGGTTTAATACTAATATAAAGCCTTTCCCTTGAGGGACATAGGGAAAGAGTGTAATATTATATGAGGCCAAGCTTTCAACAAGAGACACTCAAAATGGAAGGTGGCTAGATGTGCATTAGGATCCCTCTATCATTGTATTTGGTAATGTTTGGTATAAGCATGCCTGCAGGTAATGTGATTTGAGAAATGGTAGGGCTGATGGGATCATCTTGGTAGAAGTCCATAACCTTTACTATTTCTATTTTTGCTAGCTTTTAGTTTTCATAATTCTTTAGTAAGGTCTTGGATCATTTGTAAGGCTTGATCCAAACCTTGGGGCACCCCTATAGGCTATAGTATTTACACTGATGGTTGAGGAGGATTTTGATGACTTGAGACTATGCTATGAGCATCAATATAGATAGAAGAGGTTGCATGATCATCATCACAATTGGGTTAAATAAGGAGACTAAGGTTTGAGTTGACACATGAGGAATAAAGGGAGCAAAGGGAATGTGAGAAGCTTGTGAAGTTTTGGGTTCTATAGAGAGTTCCACTGGGATGATGAAAGGAGATGGGATAGTAGATACTACTAGTGATAATCATACTAAACAAGGTTAAGTTGTAAAAGGTATTGATGTGAATAATGAGGTAGAGTGGAAAGCTTGTTAAGACTAGTGTGCTACAATAATTGGTGTTGGTCTGAACATGGTAGGATATAAGGGAATAGATTGGGCAATCTAATCCATAGAGGATATGAAAGATTTGTAGTTAGGAATGATTGTCTCTAGAGTTGACCATTGTAAGAGATCCCCTATTAGAGTATTTGATTCATACTCTACCTCAAACTTATCCAATTCTTCTTGGTTTTTTTCTAGGTGAATCTCCTCACTTACTTCCTCTAGTTCTTATAGTTTTGCTATCATATAGGTATGAAAATTAGTTAGTTTCATTTGGTCATAAGATGAGAGAATATACTCCTTCCCATTCTTGTGGATTATCTCAAATGGATGTTTTATTTCTAACTCTCTATGAGGGTTAAGTAAGCCAACTTGAAGTTGTGCATATATAAAGTTGTAATATTTCTTATTTATGTTCATGCAAGCTAGCTCTAGCCCCATCCACCTAAGGAATTGTCTATGCTCAACTATAGCTGAATCCTTAGTATCATAGATGTAGATAGCTTCTTGGTATGAGGTCATGTATGTAATGTTGTGAAGTAGAACTATTGAATAATTGAAAGACATAAACAAGGTGTTATACCTAATGATTGGCTATCTTAGCATGTGAGCTAGCTAGTGTGTGGTAGTCTTAGCATGTGAGACTACCCAGCATGTTGAAGTCTTAGCGCATGAAACTCCAAAGCTTGTGGAAGTAGCTTATGAAAGCTTCACAAGTTGTGAAAGCTTCATAGCTTGTAGAAATGTCAACATGTGAGACTGCACAGTGTGTGGGAGTCTTAGTGTATAAGACTACACAACATGTAGAAGTCTTAGTGTGTGAGACTACCCAACATGTGGAAGTCTCAACATGTGAGATTGCACAACCTTAACTACACTACAACTACAAAGTAGCAGTTTTTTAAAATTTATGAAAGGAAAATGATCAAGAAACTATAAAGTGTAAATGGTGGAAATAGTGATTGTAGTGTTCAAAATAATTTCCAAGGTAGTGCAAGTGGCTATGGAAGCACTGGGCATTGCATTAAAAAAACTAATTTTTATGTTTTGAAAATAAAGAGAATGGTGGTAGCATTGAAAATAAAGAGAATGTATGAAGCATTTTTAACCTCCACAAGCTTGAATACATTAGATTTGTAGCATGTGTGTTGTACATCTCAATTCTTACATTAAAAACAACCTTAAATTCCAATAATATAAAGCTAAAGTGAGGAATTTTTTGGGAAATAAGGTAATTGTATCAACCTTTGTATTTCCACCAAATTACAATAAAGATTTTGAGATTGAGCTTCACATTGCAACATGAATTTTCTTAAAGGTGTTTGAGGTATCTCATCACACCTATTAATGAATAAAAAAAAAGTAATTATGTCTTTGCATAATATGGTTTTTATTTAAAAAATAATAACAAGAATTCAAGGCATATCCCTTAGACAATATCATGGGCTACAAGCACTAGTTATGGGGTTGGAAAGAAATGTTATTCATGCCTAAAGGAACCCATCTAACTAAGGCCTTACTTCCTTCTTCTCTTTTCATTTCTTCTTAGAATGATAATTATGCTTTGAGGTTGCCATGGACTCTTAATGGTAGAAGAGAAGGACTATGTCAATGCAAGAATATTGAAATTTGAATGAGATTAATCTAGACTTGGAATGGACTAATATCAAATCATATTAATTAAAAATTCCACCAAGGATCTTTTCCAACCAATATGTAGATTATCCACTCCATCTTCTATATCCTCACTATCTTGTATCATGGTAAATTGATAATTTTTCTTTCTAGTCCACATAATCCTAAGGAAATCCCTCATATTTGTATGGAACTTAAAATAATCATTCATCATCCTAGGATCCCACAAGCTCCTTGGAATAATTAGCAATAACGTGCTTTGGAAAGGATTAATTTGCATCTCTTTTGGTTTACTTTAATTTTAATTCCCTAAACATAGGTTGATTGCACACTCGATCATCTTGATATTCTTAAAACATCTAGTTTTTGCTCTAGCTTTGTCTCGAATATTCTACAAAAACTCATCCCATGTGATGTAATTGCTCCTATTTTATTATTCATATCCTCTTTCATGTTGTTACTATGATTCTATAGCTTTTTGTCTTCTAGTTGGCTCTTATTTCAATCCCAAAATCGCTTGAAATTTCTCAAATTTCAAGTGAAAAATATAGCTATGAATATCTACATTGATTCATCCTTGTCAATGCAGTGGGATGAGTCGATGTAGCCCTATTGAGGCATTATCATTGATGCATAGCAAAAATACTATACATATGCATGATCCTTATCTCATTTTAGCCATTTCCTCTACATGAAAGTGGAGTTTTTGCCATTTTTAGAGCTAAATAACCTTCCAAGAGCCCTAACTTTCAAACTACTTAATTTCACCCATTCTTAAGCTACCAAAGGTATTCTTTACATCATGGGAACATTAAACACTAGGGTTTTATAGAAAAATTATTTTAAATATTTCTAAATTTCCTAGAATATATATTAATATAATATTAGATTAATGATTACAATAGATAATATCAAGAATTAACCTCTATTAGAACATGAATAAACTAATAAATAAATAATATCATAAACTTGTGATCACTCAATGAGGACTTAATGATGGAATTATGTCTAACTAATAAACCTAACATGATCTAACAAATAAAGGTATCTAAAAGAAGCAAATGGTTATGCTTAGGAACTAATCTTGCATTATGTTTGTGACTATAGATAGCACCCAAGAGAGAAATGTAGGTAGGAGGGTAATCACAACCTAGGGAAAAATAATCATAAGGAGGAAGGGATCAACAAAAACAATATAAAAAAACAATAATTCCAAGATCAAGCTATCAAAGCTACTCATGATACTAGGCCTCTACAAAAAGATCTTAATGAAAAATCTATCTAATAGATTTCTATAGTAAAACTAGGCCAATCTAGGTACAATGAAGTTACTTAGCTAGGACCTAATCTAGAGGTTACACTTGCAGAAGCCTTCTTGGAGAAGGTTCGAACTAAGAAGATTTAGAGCTCCATCCTATAGGAGTTGAAATAAACCATTCTTGGAGTTTGCATGAGAAGAGGTTGAAACATAATTATAAGGTTTTCCTCTATGGTCCATTCTCTTCACTAGTGGAAAATTATACATTAAAGAGATCTATCTCTTCTAGAATAACCAAAAAGAAAATGTGATCATAAAGATCAAAGACATCACTATCTCGTACTTGGTTGAGACAATAATAAAGGCCCTTCGAATTCCAAACACCAATGTAAAATTGGTAGAGATAATAATGTAGGTAGAGTTTGAAGAAAAAAAGAATGGATTCAATAGAACCATGGAGTGGATGTAAGGAGTACAATGTCATATAAAAGGTGGAGAGAGCCTACTTTAAGATCAAAACATATCACCTTAATCCAATGGTGAGGTTAGACATGTGTATCTCTAACTAGAAATGTTCCAGTCTACCTACCCTAACTCATCCTTCTTGAAATAGAAATGCATTTTAAGGAAAATTAAAAAGATAGGAAGAGACTCCCCTTTATGTGCCTAATAAAAAAACTTCACAGAAGGAAAGAAATCGTATGCTACTCCAATGATGTGATCTTTGAGTTCCTACCACATCATTGTAGGAGATGATGAAAGATAGGATTGCTATCAAGCTTTAAGAAGAGGAGTAACTAGGACCACTAGCACCTATAGTATTGGAGATAACACCTTAAATGTTGGTAGCTATAGAGCATGTATGAAAACATAGAGAGTTGCAACTATAATAACAACATGCCTTCAATGGTGATGGAGAATCTTCAATGTATCATTCACCCATAAACCATCTAAATGAGGTCATAAGGATCATTAGCTACCTACATAGTGAGATTGCATTGTTATTCTTATCATAGAGGAATCAATCACTTGTTCACTTCAATCTTAGCACTAGAGAAGTCATTGTATCCATACTAGAACAAGCATTTTTGGAAATAAATTTGAGAATGTAAAAGCATTATATATAATGATAGAGAAGGATGAGGGAGGAATGGTCCTATTTATGCTACAAAAATTTCAAGAAACATCAATAAAAGTGATGGTAGACTGAGTTGGAGAAGCTCAAAGTGCTCCAACTACATCTATGCTTGATATTACTTTCATGCTTGTTGTGGAAGCATTAGAAGGAATAAGAAGCATAAGGATGAGTTTTTTCTAGCATGAAGAAGTGTTGAAAATACTATTGTGATTCAGGCAATTGATTTTAAAAATATTTGATCTCACAAAAGACATATTGGCCACCTAGTCATAGTTGTTAGAGATAAAGGATAAGATCATAATTGTAATATGCAACTCAAAGAGGCCACCACTAGTAATTGATGGTTGGTCATTGATGTTGCAAAAATTAAACCCCATTTATTTGACTCTTTTATTTTCATGCCATAAATCATTAGGGATGAAGCTTTTCAATAGCTTCAATAAAAATATCAAGAGGCTGAGAGTGCCAAAGAAATGATGATCTTTGTGGCGTCATTGCTAGAAGTAATAGAAAATAGAACTAACTATGACATCTCTCATGTTCATAAGGAAAATAGGATATTAGACCATAATAACTAGTGCTTGCAAAATGCCAGGAAATAGAAGGATCATTTGGTCAAATATATTCACTAGTAGTAGGAATAGCTTGCCAAGGTAAACTTAGATTTGAGTAGGTTGAGCATCAAAAATAAAAATCTCTTGATGTAGGATGTTTGTGCCCTTTTCTAGAAAGCTATAATTGAGGTTATTACCTCAAAGAATAAGGCCCTAAATTTTCAATAAGTTAAAAATCATTATAAGGACATGGTTAGGATGGTCAAGGGTATTAATGAGAAAGAAATTAAGTTGATGAAGGAAAAGATAAACAAAGCCCTCTAGCAGGACTAAGAAAGAGGTGATGTATGGAAACTCATATTTCATTGCCTCAATGCCTACAAAAAAGTAGAGATCTATTGAAACAAGTTTTAAATCAAAGAGATGATAGAGTATATGCAACTAACCAATATCCAATATGAAAAATTGGAAATGCTAAAAGTAGGAAGGCCTAAAATAGAGTTAGAAAAGTAGGTGGTCAGCTCCTACCTCTTCTAGGAGGTGGAGTTCAAGCTCCATAATTAGACACAAAAAAAGTTGGAAGTAGCCAATGTAAAGCTTGAAGTTCTCTAAATCAAATTCATAGATCAATGAGTTATTATGAAGAACTTACCCACATGAATAAATAAGTACAAGGAGCTATAAAACCTTCTTAGAAAGTTTAATGTTGAATATAAAAAATTCATAGCCTACTACATCAACTTGAAGAAAATGTTTTCTTTACTACCATGCCTATGGGATATTTCATCATCAAATCTTCTAGGAGAAGGAACCTAGACCATCTATGATCCATGGAGTAAAGAGAAGAAGATGAAGGCACTTTTAGATGTCTTCCAATGTTTAGCAGTAAGATAGCCAAGGTCTCCAATAGCACTAAGACATAATGAAGGATCCTTAGCATCATAGGAGCTTATACCTCTAGGCATGGTGTGAAAAATGCATCGTACATTCATCCATTTAATAAAAACTTGCTAATTTTGTTTAAATGTCTAATTTTATGATAATTTACATTAATTTTTGTAATCTGTATAATATGGCAGTCAAATTCAATTAGTTAATTACTTAGTTAATAAAGTTGCATACTTCCTTAAATTTTGACAAAGACTCAGTCTCAGTTTTGTCTACTTAAGGATGAGTTTTTAGTTAGTCATGGGAGTATGATGAAATGTTAATAAGATGACTACATTAATGCATCTGTGTCAATGCATCTCAAGATGCATTAGCACATGTGTGTCAATGCTAATGTAGTCATTGCCTATATAAATGTGCATACCCATCATATTTATGGCATCATTTGATTGATACCTTAGCTAGACTCTTACAATTTCTTTTCATAGAAGTTAGAAAATTATTTTCTCTAGGTGCCTGCAACATGGATCAAATTCATTGCATAATATTTTATTTGAGTGTAATATGTACCTAGACATAGTTGCATGAATAGAAATAAAATCAATATTTCTTCTATGCATTTCAACACTTGGAATGTAATTTACTTCTTATGTTTAAGTGCTTACTATTCTAATTCATAATTAATGTGAGTACAACCACTTTGAGCATAAAATATTAATTGTTGGTAACCCCAGTAGTGGATACTTGGTGCACCCAATACTAAACACCTAGTAACCTAGCAATACTAATATAAATTCAAGATGTGTATAAAACATGGGAACGAATGCTCTACATTTAGGATAGTTTAGTTAATCAACTAATTAATTTAAATAATCAAAACCTCTTTTTATTGAAACAATAGCCATTATCATGGAACAACAAAGATTTAAATTATATATCTTATTTCTCTAAATAATATTCAATAGTTTTAGAGTTTTTGGATAGATATATTTAAAGAGTATAATTAGTTGAATCAATCATGTCATAACAACTAAGAGACATTCTCATTAATCTTCTTAGGAAGCGTTAAAAATTTGCATGAACTAATGGCTTTTAAGCTTTATTTCAATGATGTGAATAAGTGAAACCCTAAAGAAGAGAAAATTTAGAAAGAAAGTATTTGCAAAAATACCAAAATGATTAGATTTACTTTAATCAAGTGTTTCTTTTAAGAATAGATATCTTAAACCTCAACAGTCAGTTCAAAAGATCTTGAGCTAATAGTAATGTGATCTTAGCAAGTTTAAATAATTCAATTTAAGGAAATAGAGTTTGGAATTGAATTTAACACCCTAAGTAAATTAACTTTCAAAGAGAACTTGCAAGGATATCATCTAACCTAAAAGATCACTTTTTAAGTCATTGGCTAATTTTCACACTATCAAAATTAGATTCACATAGCTAAAAGAATTAGTTTTAGCTAGAAAGTAAATTAACATTATAGAAAATAGTTAAGTAAACTACTAGGGGGAAAGTTATCATTTCAATAGAAAAATAGTTAAATTTGAAGTTTATTTAATTCTTTTCATGATAGATCGTTATATAGAACAAGTTCGTAGAATCAAGATTTACTTCTATAGAAAGCTTTTAAAATGGTTCTAGAAATCACAATTTGCTCATCATTTATGGAGTATTTTGTAATTAGAAGCTTAGTTAATTTAATTGTCATATCAGCTCATAGAATTTGAAGAGTTTCATAGAACTAAAAAATAGTTATACAAAATAGTTTTATAGGTAAGCCCTATAATTATACTTGAAACAACTCTATGATCCATGTCAACTAGTTGGGGGGTCAAAATAAACTTTGTATGATTACAATGTGAAGATTTATAGAATCCTGAGATTATTTTTATTAATAAAACCCCATGCACCATGAAATTTTTACAAGAGAAACTTTTTTTAGAGAATCAACATTTCAAAAATTTATGTACTCAAAATAACTATTGTCATTAGTTTTGAAGAGGAAGTGAGATCTGTAGAATAAAATTCTATAATTTAACTTTAAAATGGTTTTCTAGCCATGTCATGCCTTCAAGATGGATGGAAATTCGATTTTATGAATAAACAGCTAAAATAGTTCCACATGATATATCAAAAGCTCATAGAAAATATTAAGCACTCATTTCTACTTATTTCACATAAGCTATTTTGTAAAGGAAGTTCATAGAACCAAAATATGATTCTACAAAGGACTAGATTTTTGGAGTTCTACAATGCAGAGAATTTTGAAGGAATGGCTAAGAGATATAAAAAGTAGTGTGGCTTTCCTTTGACTTCAAAAAGAATATATTTAACTGCTAAAATAAGAAAAGTCCATTAGATTGATGAAGTAGATATATTTTATTTTAAAACTACCAACATAGAAGTAAATCAAGCCAAGGATGAAGCTTTAGAAAAATTTTTAAAAAAATTATCAGTGAAGCTTCCATACATAGCTTGTGATTTACTGGTTGTTGAATGTGCAAATGTATGGAAGACAAATATCATCCTTTGGAAAGATACTTCTATAAGGAATATTTATTTAAATTAGAGGAGATTTTTTTTTTTGGAAGCTAGTGGATCTAGAAGAAGCTATATTGGATGAAAGATTCCAACTCAATAGAGTTGAGTATGCAAGAGTAAAGGGATGAGAAAAATAAAAATTAAACATATAAAAGGAAATAAGGAAAGGTAGTAGCAATAGCTTTTGGATCAATAGAAATTGAAAGAACAAAAACAACAGTAACTACTAGAACAACAAAAGTTGAAAGAGCTATAACAATAATAAGAGAACATTAAAGCTCATCATTAGCTCTTATGATCTTGAACTTTCCATCTATTTGCTTGATGAAAGGGGCAACCTGATCTTTCAAGATTAAAGAAAAATAAGGATGAATTATACTAGGCCAAAATCTTCTCTCCAAACTAGAAATAGATGTCAGTGTTATTTTTCAATGTAGGTAGGATGATCCATAGATTAGAGGGCATGTCTCATCAAGACATGTTGGAGACTATAGCTACTTTGATGAAGAATATAGAACAAATAGTCTACAGTCAAATAACTAAGCTTAAAGAGAATATTATGTAGAATGATCAAGAGACATCCAAGCTACAGGAAGAATTAAAGAGCTCTAAGGAAGAGAATAAGAAACTTAAGACAATGATTAGCATTAAAGAATCATGGCTAGAAAACATATAACAAGATATGGCACAACTAGATGAAAGACTAGTTATTGTAAGCTCTAAATTAGAACATTATAAGAAGGGTAAGGCTCTAGATTATTCCTACATAGATCTATCAAACTTTAAAGAAATAATCACTAAGGTGAATTATAATAGAGAATGGATGTAGAAGACTAAAGATGAAATTGTAGAAATCAAAGGAAGACAAGCCATATTTGTATAAATGGAGAGAAGAGCTCAAGAGCTATATGAATTAGCCATAACAAAAGAAGAATTACTACTATAGTATGATTAGGTTTTCTTAGACATGATGATGATGATAGTTATGAAAATTATAAATGAAACTACTAAGAAGAAGCTTGAATTGGAATAGGCTTGTTTTAGTGCAAGACCTATGTTAACTAAAATAACTAATTCAATAATAGAATCATGTTTAAATGGATAAAGTGATGAAGATGTTATTAAATATTCTTGATAGTGCTAAGCTAGATATAATAAATGAAGTTGTTAAATTTCTCCTCAATCATGGGAGGTTACAGAGTAGTTATGAGTAGAAGGGCTCTAGATCCAATTTCCTACAACTATGTGAGGAAGATTTGAGGCATATTGAGCCTTAATTGTTGTAACTGTTGTAACTAGCAATGGCTAATATATTAATCCCAAAGTAGAAGTTTAAAAAGAAGGAAGAGAAAAGAGGAGAACAAAATTTTAAAAAAAATCTTGTAAAGAAATTTTATAATGATATTTGAAACATTTTCTACTTATCTTTTTTAGCTTGTACTTATCAATTGACATTTGAATTAAATAGATCTCTTCATATTTTTAGCTAAAATCTTGCATAGCTATGTTCTAGTAAGTGGTATTTGTTTTTTAGAAAAAGTTATTTTCTCTATGAGCTAATGTTTCATTTGTTCTTGTTACATTAGTTCAACATGATAGCTTTTATAAGTGTCATTTTTGAACTAGTTTAGATAGGAGTAATGAAATTCTTGTATAATTTTAAGCTTTTAAAATAATTTTGCTATCCTAGATTCTTACTCTTTTTAGCAAAACTTTTGTGATTTATCTTCAAGAAGTTAGCTAGTAGTAGCTTAGATTTAACTATTAGCATCTTCTATAAAATCTCATATTTGCTATATCAATTATGTAGGATTTGAAAGCTGTGACATGCTATCCCTAGATGTCATGGCAAACATCAAATGCTTGTTTTATTAGACACTATGTGTAAGAAGAGAATATACCATATGTCAAATATATGTAACATTCAACATTATGCATAAATGAAATAATAGGGAAAATGTAGAAAGAGAAAGAAAATAATGCTTTATTGATATGGGATGGTGTATTTGGATCATTCTCTAAGAGTGTTCCTTTGGATTTTCTTTCTTTAGCATCTATCCCTTTATAGGCAATCCAGCATTGCCACTATGGTTAGGCCTACAACCTAGCTAGAAGGGATGGCTAGTCCTCTTCTTGTCCCACTTCACCTAACTCTTGTGACATGCCTATACTAGCTCCACCACTCCATGTTGGCACAACCTCTAAGCCTAGGTAGAAATGCCTTAGGTCAAACCACCAAAGGTTATGTCAAGAGGCATGTCCATTATTACAATGCATCCTTTTGGGTCTCAATTATAACACATCCTTTTGCGTCTTGTTATGATAACAATAACACTTATTATGAAGAGGCACCATCTTTGTTATGCAGTTATGCAATAGCATCATTTGGGAATGGTAATACTACAATATGCCCCCTTAGGTTTTGTTTAGCTTGGAATGAGTCTACATTCACTACCTTTTCCCAACTCTAATGCTTTTGTTATGACCCTATGCTCAAATAATTTGATTTCTTCTTTTGGACTTGAATTTGTTTCTTGCTCATTCTACAAACAAGACACAAGTAAGAAAACTATATGGAAAATTAAATATTACCTTCTTAATACTTCATTTTCTAGGATAATGATAAGAGATGAATTCAAGGTCTACCAACCACTAATCATTAGTTCTAACGAGGATCACACAAGGTGCAACTCGAATTTGGCTACCCAAGTGAAGGTAGGGAAAATTATTTATTCCCAACTTCCATTACCTTAGATATTTCATTATCTAATTAAAATATAAATTAAACAATGAAGAAAATAATAAGATTATAAATAAAATTAAGGATGAGATACTTTATAATCTTGATCAACCTTATGAATTCATGGAAGTAATCTTAATTTTGCCATAAGTTGTATATGATTGGATGGTCTTGTTCAAGATGGAAAGGCTTGATATTAATTCTTCTCCACTTCTTATTTAGAAATCAATTCTAGTAACTTTGTAACTTGGAAGAATTAGCCATCATACCAAATATAATCTAGGGTCTCAATGAAGAATGTTGTTGATCCATTCTCATTAATCATAGTAGAGTAATTGATAAATTATGATTCTTGATGAGTACTATTCATCAACATCATCGATTCTTGAATTCTAGGATTTGATTTATCTATTGGAGATCCAAAGAAAGCAGAATATGCATTGGTCAATGGAATTTCATGTTGAATTGATGGAAGCATTTATTCAAATCAAGTTCATCTTCCAAGGATTTCTTTATACATCCATATTTTAAAAATTGATAAAAACTACTTCCAAATTTTGCATTGAAGTCTCCACAAAGGATAAATGGCACTAGAACAATATAGCTTTGGAATAACTTATTCTTCAAACATTTTTCTATATGCTTAAACAAGTATGTTCCTTGTCATAATTTGACATATGGACATGTTGATTTGGAAATTAAATGTGTGTTGACTACACATACACATCTTCCAATAGATGGACTTTTAGAATTACTGCCAAGGCTATGTGGATTTTCTAAAATCTTGATTGTTCTTTCTTTTCCATGGTTTGAAGTTCTAGAATTTTAAAAATCATATTTCCTAAACTCCATTCAAATCTCTGTACTAATTCAAACTTAACTTCGTTATAAAATATTTTACAACCATCCATGTTGGAATTTCTACAATATGCCAATCTATATGGCTCAAAAGAAGAACTTCTAGAAGAATCTTTTTACTTATAAATATCTTTGTATCCCATCTTCTCTAAGTTAAGTTAGAATTGGTATAGGAATTCCCATGGAAAGACTTCTTGTAGGCATAAGACATCATCATCCAAATCTTGTAACTCTACTAAGATGTGAGGGTATTGATACTCATGCTAGTCCAAACCCCATGATGGACATAGTAGATGTTGCTTCTCATTCGCTAGGGATCTTGCAAGCAGATTGTATGTTGCAACTTTCATTTTCATTCTTGGATTTTCTTCTAGACCATTACTCCTCACAGTTATCATACACCTTGTGGAAATGAGATTATAACTCTCCATGTTGTTCTTCTATATTATTTGATTGTAAAATAAATTGATATACATCTTCTTGATCATTGAAGATCCTTTTGTTTCATCAAATAATTCTCCAAGTAATTTGGTAATATTTAAGTACATTATCTAATTTTAGTAATAATAACTAATTTTGGTAATATATAATTACATCATCCAATTCTTAATAGCCTTTCTACCTCCCTTTAAGATACCAACTCCAAAAGTGTAACTGATGAAAAGCCATAGCGATCTTAAGATTATTTCCAAAGGATAAGCACTAAGTCTTAGGAGCCAAGAGGTTAAATATATAAGTTCAAGTTATTAGGAATGATAGTTACCCTAAGCTATGATTTTTAAGGCATAATCTATGATATCAACAAATTATTAGGTACCTAGATGATAATTCTAACCTCATCATTAAGTTCAAAAGGGTGAAAAAATATTGGGAATGAGTACTCATATGTTGAAAAAGGACATCATATGCTTGAGTTATGCTAAAATTTAACTTTTAAGGGTCCTATGTCACTATGTTGGGTAAAGGGTGAAAACTAATTTTTTGGATTTCATGGGATGGATCTGACTCTACCATTATGTTGGGAAGGATGAAATCTTTAGGAATGGCTTATGACGTCTAGAACCTTTGTTGCAAAAAATAAGACTTCCCAAGAAGTCATCCATCCCAGTACTACTCTAGGATGAGTGTGCTTAATTTTGAAGTTTTTATATCCAATGATACCAATGCATCAAATTCCTTTTTGTAATTTATTTTTACATTTTTTGAATTTAAACTACATTTTTAAGATGGAGATTTTGAATTTTTTCACTAGTTGATGAAAATTTCAAATTTTCCATTGGTTAATGAAAAATTTTCTATCATTGCAAGGGTAGGGATGATGGTAGGCATAGGAAAATAATGAGAAACGACCACGATGGTGAAAGAATAGTGAGAAAGCTTGCCCAAGGAAAATAATGGCAACATTGCACAAGTCAATGCTATGTTGGTGATGATAGCTTGCATGGTGACTACATCTTTGTGCAGTAGTGGTATTTCATTATGGTGGTGGCATTGGAAGTAAAGTGGGTGCCATTGGAAGAAAATTAGAGTTTTGTTTCTAGCCTATGCAACCCATGCAAGTGCTTGTGTGCTTACAAGTAGGGCTCATGCAACCCATGTAAGGGCCAACATGGCCTAAGTGGGGCCTATGCGACCTATGCTAGGGCTCTATGGCCTAGATGAAACCTGTGCATGTGTTTCTTGAAAGGGTTTTTGGAAGGTCAGAGAATGTCAAAAGGGGTCATTATTGGTAAAACCATCAATTCCCATAGAGCATTGAAGGAGGCCATTATCCATAGTGTTGTCGGTGTCCTTTGAGCACTAGAAGAGGTTGTTATCAACGATACCATTTGATGAGATGTGATATCGCATGGGCCACGATATCACGTTGTCCCCTACGATATCGTGTACACGATATCACAGTGCACCAAAAAATATATAAATAAGAGGCGGCTCTCCCTTGTTTCATAATCCTAGACTAGAAAGTAGGGAAACTTTGGTAGATTGATCACTCTAGAGATAGAATATTTTCCATGTACCTACAGTAGGAGTCCTAAAGTGAACGGATCTTTATTCGAGCAACATTGTACCTGAACACAAGTTGTGTATGGAAATAAGGACGAACTTCCTGGATAAACCTTGTAGTGCATGGAATAGGATTTTATTTAATGTTATTTATTGCTTTCTCTCTCACCCTTATCTCCTAGTAACATAGAATGAGTACGACTTGATTACGAGCATTTAAGGATGTGTACGGATGACCAAGGAATAGATGCTCATCGCGCTTAGGCTAGATTAGATTCTCTTACCATTTCCTCCTAGTTAAGTGCCTCAGTATGACCACTTCAAGCATGTGCATTACATGTGGTGATCCCAATAAAAATTAGTTTTTGGTAGCCACAATTACATCGGTTCAGGGTGTGTACGGTAAGTGAGAATGGATGT
The DNA here is from genome assembly GCA_015680685.1 of Gnetum montanum. Lineage (NCBI taxonomy): Eukaryota > Viridiplantae > Streptophyta > Gnetopsida > Gnetales > Gnetaceae > Gnetum > Gnetum montanum. The sequence continues at coordinate 167,985 of MNCI01037175.1, read as the reverse complement.
TGATGCTAGGTAATTTAGACTTAGTTCATTAGTTAGAGTTTGGAATTAGTCTTCTCAACCCTTCACCTTGTTAGCATAGGATACATAAAACATAAAAGGATATAAAAATCATATACCTTAGACTTACTTAACCATACACCGTGACAACTACAAGTAAGTCTGGGAAGAAAACAAATGGTTAACCTTAAGTATTCCATGAGGCATGTAGGCATTTAGTCTACGGAGTTCGACCGGATCACGTGTGCTATGCTCATATTCATAAGGTTGAGTGTAGGGGTACCTCGCCACTCATCATTGGTGCCATTGCTGGGGACTAAGTGTTTGTGTGCTAAATAGAACATAGGATATTACTCACATTGTTGGGAGCTTAACGAACCTTAGGGTTAATGAAATGAAGAAAATTTTATAATGGTAAAATTAGCACACCTACAAGACATCATGTCTTCTTCTTCTTCTCACAAGAGCAACTCACCACCTAAGGTTCATACAAAGAACAATCGGCAGTCAAAAACACATAACTTGAATTAGTCGGTTCCTCAACAATATAGGGTGACATATACTCATCCCAATGAGTATATTCCAAATTTTACCTTTATCCTCCATCAAGATGAACATATGTGCTGGAGAGATTTGCATGGTAACCTAGTGTTACCTCCAGATCATGCAATCTCTAACATGCTTCTCCGTGCCTTGGCACAGATTGGCATGATGGAATTATACACCGAATATGTTGCGGAAAACTTTGACACAAGGGATTATCATCCCACAGAAGCACAACATATTCGAGACTTAAGGTAAGAGAGCCAACATACACAGTTGAAGGGCAAAGGTCCACACATCCTTAGCGAAATAGGAGATGGTGAACCACTCATAATGGGTTCTCTATCAAGAGATGTTCCTCCTCCTAATGATGGTGAGGAGGTTTGGTATCAGAATTTATGCTCAATGATACACAACCTTGGTTTTGATGATTGTGAACACTAGATGTTCACAGAGGGAAAAACAACATATAACAAGAACATGCACTTTAATCATCACCACGATTAGGGAAAGGATAACTGAAGAGAAGGTAGGAGACATTGCCACAGTGATGGCTCTCCTTCTTCTTCCCCTTCTTCACATCATTCAACCTCTCCTTCCCCATCTAGGTGCAGTCATCAAGAGCATAATGGAGAGGATAAAGGTAAGAGAGATGAAAGACCTGATGAGAGAGTCAAGAGAGAGGACAAGGGAATTAATGAAGGGAAAGTAGGGAACAACGAAGACATCATAGACATCATGAAAGAGATGATCATGAAGAACCCCTACTTGCCACCTGAAGCATGTTAAATATAACAGAGGTAGTAAAAATTCCAACAAGTCATTTAAAAGATAGTCAGATCAAGCGTTTAGACATGAACAATATCCCAGGCTTTGAAGGGGGATACAACTTAGATTTGCAACATCATTTACAGGCATTCCACGATGCTTGTGCCTTGCAAAACATAGAAAATGAGTGGCAAAAACTAAAGTTGTTTCCTAGGATACTCATCAAAGAAGCAAATAGTTGGTATCGGTCCTTAGAATCAAAAACCATTAGGAGGTGGAGTATGATGTTAGAACTCTTCAACGATAAGTATCAAACATACTCCAGAGTGTCTAATTTGTGTAAGTAGATCTAAGGATGGAATCAAGGAACTCATGAACCCTTGGATGCTACCATGGGCCACTACTACGCATTGTTACATCATTGCCCAGGCCATGGTCATGCACAGCAGGATCAACTTTGCCACATTGTAGATGGGCTAAGGTATGAAACTACGAGATCCCTTGGGACTTATGCCCAAGGGAAATTATTAGAACTTAGATCCCATGAAGTACATCACTTGTTGGAACAAGTAGCAAAAGAAGGGGAGCTACGAAAAAGAAAAAGTGTAGAAGAATACAACCATGATCCCTTTCTTCAAAAGAAGGGAGTGAAATTTTTTGATGAAGAGGATGAGTCACCATTCAAAGAGTTGGTGAACAGAAAGACCTTGCCGCTTCAAAAACTAACAATGGAAATAATTTCTAAGGTAGATGACGTATGGAGTTCCTTAGACTCTAGACTTGAAACTATCTTAAAAATCATAGAAGAGTCTAAGGTGGAACAAAGTGGTGACAAAGGTAAGATAACAGAGAGATTTAGGCCCTGCACATAACAAGGGTACGAGAAAAATTAATAAATTTGATGTGGCTATGGATTCAGACACAGACGATGATGGTGGATGTGAGATCTACCACTATGACCATCCTAAAGGATGTTGTCCAATCATCTCACATCCACAAGAGTCTGGGATGTATGCGCTCAACCCAAGACTTAATCAATGGCAGACACCCTGAAGGTTACCTTATCCTCAAGGTAACCCAAGGTAGTTCCACCAATCATTAATGTACTATCCAAGTGGAACTCCACCACAACCCATCGGATAGCATCAGTAGTGGCAATACCCACAGTCATGGGGCATGCCACCACCAACATGACAACACCCTTACCGGTAGCCAGAACCATATGGATATTATGTGTAGTAGCTGATTTCTCCAAGTGACTCTATGGATCACACAACTCCCCAACTTCACTACCAAGTTCGGGACTACTTTAGACGGACTCCTTGTCCTCTGGGAGGCATCCCAAATACACACCATCCTCCAAATCCATCTGCACCTCTTCCACCAGTAGTTCTCATAACACCTCCTGCTCCAAAAATGTAAGGGGAACTCCCCACTCAACCACAGCAACATCACGCTACGAGAGCTATAAACATTCAACCTACTACTGGTTCTGACAACTGTAAAAAGAGAAGACCTTTCTTCAGAACCAAAAGCCTAGACAAGCTCTCACAACAACAAACGGTTGAGTTCACAACCACTCCTCCAACATACAAGGCTTTGAAGCTCCCTTCAGTCCAAAATCAGAGCTTCACACATACGGTTAAGTTAACGCATACCTTTACCGATTGGATCAAGGTACGCCACCTTCCCAAGAAACTAACTAATCCTGGGAGTCCCTTAATCTACCTCCAAGTGACCAGGAATGAACCACATAAGGCTCTTATTGACTCAGGTTCCAGAGTTAACCTAATTTCACGAGAGATGTATCAAGCTTGGAACCTACCCCAACTTAAGAAGAGCAACATCCAACTAGAGTTGGTAGACCAGTCTATCACCATTCCCTTTGGATTGGTGGAGGACATCGTTACCACTGTGTGTAGTTAGTCCTACCTAGCTGACTTCTTGGTGATTGAAGTCAACAACAATGAGGGGGACTTCCCAATTATAATGGGAAGGGCATGGCTAATTACAGTAGATGCATGCCTTAGGATCCATGATCTTTCCTTGGAAATCTCTAAGGTAAATATTTATGGAAAGATAGAGAAGAGGAAAGTTCCATGCATGACATACAGTGACTCAGAGGGTGATGACATGGAAGAATGTTTTGCATCTCTTCCATGTAATTGGTGTGCCCAGAAAACACAAATTCAAAGGTACTTGTATGTAGCAACCACACTAGTAGTAGGCATCCCGTGGTTGACAGCTACTAGAAAGAGCAAACCAATATGCACAAAACAAACTAAGGAAACTCATTCCAACAACGAAGGCATAGATACATTGGAATATGAGCATTGTCGACTTCCACCCCTTAATTTAAGAACATCAATGGGGAGGAGTTGGGCACTTTTAAGAAATTCAAAGTGCTCATTATTTGGGATCTCTCCCTTTCCATTCAGTCATGGGGTATATGGCCATCTATGCTAATAATATGAGGCCCTTAGTTCTTTTTCGATTTTTGTTTTACACGTTTTTATTTTACACATTTTTGTCTTACACATTTTTGTTTTACAAATTTCTTTAACTTTTCTTATTTTTGTTTTACAAATTTCTTTAGCTTTTCTTGTTTTTGTTTTACAAATTTCTTCAAATTTTCTTGTTTTTATCTTACAACATAATTATACTTTTTCATTTTTTATGTGTGTATGCGTGTGTGTGTTCCACCATGTAAGTTTGTCACCTAATAAGTGTTCGGAATGATGGTATGAACTGCTTTCATATTGATTGCTAATGTTTGGTTTTTACCCTTAAGTCATGATGTTGATACTAAGGTATGTTCTTTTGAAATGGCAGCCAATGAGTTCACTTCATCCATTCATCCATGAATTCTATGGTATCTCTTGGCTTGGCAATGTACAGTCTCCTTTCTAATAAGAACTTTAACGAATCGGTGATTGGGCATTTCTGAAACTAAGGAAGGACTCAAGGATTAAAAAGTGTGTGACTTCAAGGGAACTTGATGCATTTGTGTTGGTTGTTCTCTTGGGTGCTTGGATGTTTTCTTCTTGAGTTTTCTTACCATTTCGATGTTACCCAATTATCGGAAGTTGAGACAATAAAAATAAAAAGTCTTTGCATGGTGTGGTTCTCACACATAAAAACACAAAACATAAAAAATGATAAAAAAAAAACTACTAAGTGAGAATTCAAAGCACCCCCCTTAGACAAAATAATCCCTTGGGCTACAAGCATTGGTTATGGAACTACAAATGTTCCCTCTAACTAAGGCCCTTCTCACATTCCATTCTCTCCTCATTCGTTTCATCGGAATGGTGGTGACTGTTGGAGAAGGCATTCTCGTTATTCAAGTGGATGGATTAACCAAATGCATTGATGTGAAGTCACTAGATGTGGTTGGTTTGAGGCCAGAGTTGGAATGAGATTTGCCAAGTCACATTAATCATAACACACATAGGGGGGCTGTATACCACCTTATTCTTGGGACTCCATTCCATTCTCTTCTTTCCATCCTTCTTTCCATGGTTCATCTTGTTGCCAGTTGTATCATTAGTGTATACATTGGTAGATACATTGTTTTCTTTTTGGTAAATTCTCAAGGTTAAGACTTTAACTCTTGTTCCAAATGATATTCCCAGAGCCTACAGACTCTTTGAATGTGGGTATGTCAGGGCACTAAGGGCATGAGCTTGCTTTGGGGAGGACCCACTGGCATTCCTCTTTGGTGCATTAGTTAAATTATTTTCCTTAAACATTTTCACAATTATTTGGTGCATTGACATCCACTTCATTGATGTTATAGTTGTCCCTTTTTATCTATCCTTCTTATTCCTTATCTTTATCCATTCTAACGCTACCAAAGGTTCACAATTAGTCATGGGGGTACGAGGCTCGATTTTTTTGAATTTCTCCTAGCCCCAATTTTTTCAATTTTTTCCTAACCCCTACACCTTTGGTAGTCACTAGTAATACATCTCCAGATCTACAATTAGCCATATCACAACCTAGCCAATGGACTTACACCGAAGCAAGGTATTAATTACATGATGATTCATTTACCCTTGCTAATGTAAGACTATGTTGTGTGTGCAGATGGCGATCATGCAATAATGGACCGGATCTGGAAGGAATACTAGGAATGGAGCAGTGCTAAAAGCAGCTATGAAAGGAGCAAGATCAATGATGCACTTACCGATGGACAACGAAAGATGCAATCTTGGAATTGGTAGCAGCAACACTTCTTTCTCTCTCTCTCTTTCTCAACTGGAAACTAAGGCCTGATGTCATTGTAATAAGGTGTTCACCCTTGTTGTCATGAACACCAGTTTTGTTGTATCTGGTAATGATGATCCATTCACATGTCATCCCATTAGTTTCATTCCCCTCAATAATCCCATACCTTCCCAATGTTATTGTAAGGAACTTGAGGATGAGTTTTCATTTAGTCATGAGGGTATGATGAGATGCGATATCGCGTTGTCCACTACGATATCGCGTACACAATATTGCGGTGCATTGAAAAATCTATAAATAAGAGGTGGCTCTCCCTTGTTTCATAATCCTAGGCTAGACAGTAGGGAAACTCTAGTAGATTGATCACTCTAGAGATAGAATATTTTCCATATACCCGCAGTAGGAGTCCTAAAGTGAATGGATCTTTATTCGAGCAACATTGTACATGAACACAAGTTGTGTATGGCAATAAAGAAGAACTTCCTAGATAAACCTTGTAGTGCATGGAATAGGATTTTATTTAATGTTATTTATTACTTTCTCTCTCACCCTTATCTCCTAGTAACACAGAATGAGTATGACTTGATTACGAGCATTTAAGGATGTGTATAGATGATCAAGGAACGGATGCTCATCATGCTTAGGCTAGATTAGATTTTCTTACCCTTTCCTCCTAGTTAAGTGCCTTAATATGACCACTTTGAGAACGTGCATTACGCGTGGTGATCCCAACAATGACTAGCATTTGGTAGCCACGGTTGCATTGGTTCAGGGTGTGTACGGTAAGTGGGAATGGATGCTAACGCTAGGTAATTTAGACTTAGTTCATTAGTTAGAGTTAGGAATTAGTCTTCTCAACCCTTCACCTTGTTATCATAGGAGACATAAAACATAAAAAGATATAAAAATCATATACCTTAGACTTACTTAACCATACACTGTGACAAGTACAAGTAAGTCTGGGAAGACAATGAATGGTTAACCTTAAGTGTTCCATGAGGCGTGGAGGCATTTAGTCTATGGAGTTCGACCAGATCATGTGTGTTACGCTTGTATTCGTATAGTTGAGTGTAGGGGTACCTTGCCACTCATCACCATTGGTGTCCATGGAGCACCAAGAGAGGCCATTATTTATGGTACCATTGGTGTCTGTAGAGTACTGAAAGATGCTACTATCTACAACACCATTAGTGTCAATGGAGTGCCAAAAGAGATCATTATTTGCAATGCTATTAGTGCCTGCGGAGCACTAGAAGGGGACATTATTTGTAGCACTATAAATGTCTACAAAGCATTGGAAAAGGCTATTATTCATGATGCCAGTGAACAATCGTAGCATAAAAAGTAGCCAAGGGTGTGTGTGGTGGCAGAAGATGGTGTGGCAAAGCACAACATGGTGATGGTGATCAATGACAAGGCATGAGTGGTAGATGACATGGTGTGGTGAAGAGAGGGGAGGGGGGAAACTAAGTGGTGGGAACTAAGGATAGTGGTTCTTAGAAGGAGCTATATGCCTTAAGAGCTAGTCTAGTCCTATGGAGGACTATGCAGCTATTACAAGGCTAGCATGACCTTCATGGGCCTACATAGCCTTGTAGGACTAGCACAACCCCTATAGGGCCTACGTAGCTTGTAACAAAAAATTTAATAATAATAATAATAAATTTTTAAGTTTACAAATTAGGGGTTGGATTTGAATCCATGAACTTTCCATTTTTCCCTTTTTAAAACTTTATTTAATTTTAATTTTAATTTTAATAATAATTTAATAATTTAATATTATTTTAATGTATGCATAATAGGAAACTTAAAATAGTGATATCTTTCAAATCGTAAGTCTGATCAAGATGAAATTTATACCATTGCAATCATCTTGATAAGTACTATGCATTGGACATAGTTTTAGGATTTTTTTTTTAAAATAAACTTGTAATTTTAGAAATTAAGAGGATCAAAATAACCTATCATGATGAACTGACATTACTAGGTTAACGTACGAGTAACTTAAGATCTTCTAGATTACTTGGATTCAATTATAAATGATGCACAAACCCTAGGATATGAATATAATATTTATACCTTATAATTTAACAAGTATGATGGTTATACATTTTCATATCATATTTTATCCTAATGAGGCACTAACAAGAAGATTATGACAACATTATTCACCAAATATTGGTTTCTCTATAGGGATTAGACAATCTTATGAAAGGGTTAACTTCCTTATCTTATTAATACCTAGGTCTTGGTATGGTGAATAATGCCAAGTTACAAGGGTTAAAATGCTTTCAATAAAATAAGATCAATTTTAGTCATGGTTACTAACTTTTTTTAAGAAGCTTAAGAATGACCTTAATCAATTAACATTTTTACTATTAAGATAGCTAAGAGTTACCTAGACTATTATATTCTTGTCGTATCCACATCTCTTGTAATTGATGAATCTTGATGAGGCGTAATCATATCTTCATCGGTCAATGATATTCATGAAAACATTTTGTTGGTTGGTGGGATGTATGTATTTTATAGATGCATGATTCATTGTTTATGAAATCAACAAAATGATATCTTTTGGATTACATAGATCATCTCAAACATATGGTGCAAATGGTGGTAGTCCATGATTCTTCCTAGTTTGTGGCTCCATGGTTCATAATCAGATTGTAGTTAGCACATGGTTTTGAATGACCCTTGGATTGTGGTTTTCTCCAATACCAATTATGACATGCCATCCTCAAATGTCATGGGAAGTGTCAAATATATGTTATATAATCTATTTTGAGTAAAAATATGATATACCAAACATAAAATATATGTAACATTCAACATTATGTGTAAAGAAAATAACACAAAAAATTCAGAAAGAGAATGAAAGGAATGCTTTATTGATATGGAATGGTGTATTTGGATCATGCTCTATGAGTCTTCATTAGGGTTTTCTTCCTTTGGCATCTATTCCCTTAGAGGAAATCTAGCACTTCCACCATGGTTAGGCCTACAACTGGGCCAAAAGGGATGGCCAATCCTCTTCCCGTCCTACTCTAGTTGGGTTCTATGACTTGCTTGTATCAACTCTACTACTCCATGATAGCATGACCTCTAAGCCTAGGTATAAATGCCTTAGGTCAAACCCCCAAAGGTTATCTCAAGAGACCCATTCATTATTATAATGCACCCTCTTGGGTCTCAATTACAACACACCCTTGTGGGTCTTGTTACAATAACTATAACACTTGTTGTGAAGATGCACCATCTTTATTATGCAGTAGCACCATTTGGGAATGGGGATGTACAAAAGCTAGACTTTTGAAAAAATTTATTTAATTTTCATAATTGCATTGAGAGATAGCTATAGGAGGTAACTATTACCTACATAGAATATAATAGTTTTACTAAAAGTTTCTATTGCTAAATCTAGTTAGCCATATTAGCGTATTATGCCAGTACATCCATTTGGGGTATTCATGCCTTGGTTGTAACAAAGACTAGAAACCATCCTAAATGAGTTATCTAAACTATTTTGGTGTAAGATTGTGTTCCTAAAATAACACCTCTTTTAGTTGATCATTTTTTACATGAAGAAAAAAAAAAGAATTATAAAAATAAATATCTTACATCTTAGTCACACTTAATCATATAAATGAGTTAACATAAGTGATGACTAGGAAGACAACAACTAATAATCATGTCTTTCATCATCTAAGAATATAGGCCACTTAGATAAAACCTAGTTCATGAAATTTGACTGGATTGTGTACACAAGCTAGTGATTGGTATGGTTGGGCATAGGGAATACTATTGCTCATTAGTAAAGTTTAGCATAACCTCACGATGACTCATGACAATAAACCAAAATCCTGCCACTACCCATGATTAATAATAGTAAAAAAATAAGAAATACTTAACCAAAACATCATCACGAATAATGGTAACTAGTCACAACTAGATCAAAATTAGATAATAACCTATGGGATTGCAGGTTTTGCAAAATAAATAATAAAAAATGCACATACGTGCTAAAGCTTAACCATAACCTTACCATGATCTATGATATATGGCCATGAGCTAATCATGATTCATGAGTAATGCTAGCAATCATATCATGACTCATGATTAACTTAAGGTTTTGTACAAAATTTGAAATAAGGGATGAAATATCAAAATTAGATTATCAAACAATGAAGAAATAACAAAAGAAATTGGAATCATAGAGGACATGATCCAACAAGCACAATTTACTCAACAACATGAGAAAAATGTGGCTAATGAGATAATGATACTATAATGATATTTTTTCTAGGAAAATTATTAAAAAGTCAATAATATTAAACTCTTAAAATCTTAATTCATGGCTAAAACTCAAACACACTCATGCTAAAATGAACAAATAATTAATGCCCATGTAAAAACTCAATTAAAACATGAATGAACAAGTAATACCCATGCCCTAAAAAGTTGGTAAAATAATTCTAACAAACTCCTTGTACCTAAAATTTGAGAAATACATAAAATTACAATGCAAAGAAACAATAATTAAATGATAAAACTTATGCTAAAATATCAAGAAAAGAAAATCTAATTTGTAATCAAAATTCATATATATCTAGATGAAGTAAATTGTACTTTATCAATGCTAAATGTATGTAAAATCTTATAAATCAAAATACACAAGAAAAAGTAAAAGAATTACCCCTCCAAAAGGTCAAAGTACAAATTAACAAGAGCATATAAAAATCAATCACAAACTTCTATGATGCCATGTATAAAAATGAATAAAACTCCATGCATGATCACAAGCCTTTAATCTAAAAGCACCTCTACATCCAAGAATTTGGATGTTAAATTACCTAGTTGAATGGATTGTAGGATTTTCAAAGAAAATTACTTGAAGTATGCATTGTAACATAACTAGATAATTTCTAAAAACTAAAACACCACAAATGAAATCTAATAAAAAAATCTTTTCTGACACATATAACCTTCCACAATATAAAATGCATGATAAAATTATAAAATAAGAAAACATCACATATGTTATCAACTTAATTATTAAAATAAAATAACATGCTCACACAAAAATCAACCATGTCATGCCCTTACCATAACATCTATGAGAATCTATCAAAACTCATCCACTAGGGTAGTGCACATTATCTAGTACATAATATTAATGCATAATAAAAATATATAATTTAAAGAATGGATAACAATTAAAATATAAATAGGCATAAAACATACATTTGGAAAAATCTATCTAATTAAAAACATAATAAAAACGTGATGTAAGTTTCAGGTATCACCAAGCATAAAGCATAAGTTCAGAGATACAGAGTATAACATTTAAAAATACAGGTTGTTATAATAATCAATATTGATCATAATCAAATAAAGTCTAGGATATAACAAGGATGAAAAAACTAGTTTCTTATTCTCTTAGCCTATCATTAAAGTCTAATGATCATTGGATTATATACTAAACTGTGCAAAAAAGTAATAACACATACCCCATCAGTGGCCTATTAGAGTCATTCATGATGAGCCCATTGCCTATTCCTTTATCATGTTCATAGTCACTAAGCATCTTAGAGTACCAATTATACTTTTTTACTCTTTTTTAGTTCTCATTGATAGTGCGATAATAAGTTTGACTGAAAATTTTACCTTTCAACCAATAAGACATAGCTAGTAATTTAATATGCAAGTTCTAAAAAAATTATCCATTTAACTTAAAACTCAATAGGTCCATGATATTTGTAGTACTTTACTATCAAAATACATATTCTAAAGTGTGATGAAAAATTTTTCCATTATGTAGATCCCAACTCTTATTAAGGCCTTAGTTGGTATGTTGTTAAAGCATATCCATCATTTCACAAGAACTTGTTTCTTAGCTACACTATTAAAGACATGATACAAAGGTGTAATAGAAACATTATCCATGATGTAATTTAATGCTTGTGTTGATCCTCTCTTATCTTAGATCATTGATTAAGGAAAAGGCCAAGCATTGAGAACTTAACCTATCATGCAACCACAATAATAAGGCTTCTCTAATAGATATGAAATTGAAATCACAAACTAAATATTTTTGAAACATACCACAAAGTTTAATGAACTCAACATTTATTACTACTTTTCAACGTTTTAGTGATATCATTATCTAGGTATGTTTACCATATAGAATACTAATTAAGCTTGTTAACCTAAACGTAATGTCCTCATTTCCAAATGATGTTGTTGTATACCAAAGATAGTGTCTCTTCATAATAAGTATTGTAATTATTATAACAAGATCCAAAAGTGCAAGTTGTAATTAAGACCTAAAAGGGCACATTGTAATAATAGATATGTTTCCCATGGTAACCTTTGGGGGTTTAACCTAAGATATTTATACATGGGCATTAGTGGTCATATTAGCATAGAGTTATGGAGCTAGTAAAGACAAGTAACAAGTGTTGAGTGAAGCAGGATAAGAAGAGAACTATCCATTCCTTTTGGCTGGTGATAGGCCTAACCATGATGATAGTGCTTGATTGCCTCTAAGGGATAGATGCCGAAGGAAGATAATCTTAAGGAACACTTAGAGCATGATCCAGATACACTATTCTACATTAATAAAGCATTCTTTTATTTTTCCTTATCTAGCTTACCTATTGTTTTCTTTATGCATAATGTCAAATGTTAGACATATTTGATGTTTTCTACATTATCTTTGATGATTTGTATTGTTGGGCCATGTCAATGGGTTGCCATCAACGCAACCCCATTGATGGGATCTTATTGAGCTGAGGTTTGACTTATTGATATGTACCTGTTGATGGGGCACCTTGTTTCCACCTATAAATGTAGACCTATTCCCTATGTTTATGGAAATCTTTTCATAGTTGTAGCGAAGTGCTTGTAGTTTTTGCATTTAAGTGTTTGAATATTTTTTGAGTGCCCATAGTAGAAGTCAAAGAAGTGTATGGATCTTTATTCGAGCACTAATATACTTGAGCAACTTAGTATGAATGACAATATAGATGAGCCTTTCTAATAAAACCTTGTAACAGTTGGAATAGATTATTTGTTTCCTTAAGCATTTAATATTCATGTAATTTATTTTAATGTTTTTTAAATAGTTAATTAATGTTGCTTAAATAGCACACATAAGTATGACTACTTTCAGCATATGCTTAACACTTGGTAATCCCAATAGTGCTTAATGCTTGGTAACCCAATGACACTATACATGTTGAGAATGTGTATGACAAGTGGGAATACATGATTATGTCAGGATTAGTTAAATATTAGCTAGTTAATAGATTGATTAAACATTTAATTACTTTATTGTTGTTCATTAGGTGACTTAATTTATTAAAGATAAAATGGTAAAAATCAAATGGCTTAGTTACACTTAACCATAGACTTGTATATCTCAAGTGGAATTACAAAGACAATGACTGCAATGGTTAGATTCACCTCCTAAAACCAGTGTACCTAGAAACCTAAAGTCTTTAGAATTTGACTAGATCACTTAGTGGGTACTAGTGATTCATATAGTTGGATGTAGGATATACTCATCACTCATCATTGACATCATTATCATGGGCTATAGTTAGCTATGTGCTCTATCTAGAATGATAGTGAAATCACTAAATGATCGTTGTAATAGTATTAACAATTTATCTTTTTCGAAATATTAGTATTCTAAGTCACACTTGATATTAATAAAAATAATGTATCCTTCATATAGGACCAATAATGAATTTTATGATGAGAAAACTCATAGGAGAAATGATAGGTTCTATATTGAAGAAAGTTGGAGTGAAAAACCTCATGAAAGGGTTTCATATGCTCATTTCCATCCGTACTACATGCAAGAAATATGTTCAACTAGTGAAGAAAACCCTAGAGGGGATGGAACTAGTCCTAGAACAAGGATGAACTCAAGGCATAGGACTTCCTCTAAAGTTAGAAAGGATACATCAAGAGACCATTGGGAGAACTATAGAAGCCATGGCTATTTCCCCAGTTTACCATCTTCCTCTTCCTCTTCAACATCTAATTCTGGTGTAGATGAACATGGGTACAAAGATAGAGCTTTGCTTAGGGATCAAAATGAAAATAGAAATAAAATCAAAGGAAAAGACTAAATAAATGAAAGTAAGAATAGGAAAGATCATCACTATTAGACAAATAGAAATAGAGATTATCACATGACATGTTTGATGAAGATGAACCCTTGTTGGTGACTAGGAGCATGATACAAACCTAGGAGGTAGTTAAAATACTTGATAGGCATCAAAGGGAAAGCTACATCAAATGATTAAATATAAATAACATTCCTAGATTTGAAGATTACTATAATTTTAATCTTCAACATCATCTACAAGCTTTCTGTGATGCATGTACCTTGCAAAATATTGAAAATAACTAGTAAAAGCTTATGCTTTTCCCTAGGAAACTCATAAAAGAAGTTTAAAGTTGGTATAGATCATTAGAGTTAGATTCAAACCATCGATGGTCCACAATGCTTGAGCTTTTCAATGAAAAATACAAAACCTATGAGAGAGTATCCAATGTAAGAAAATAAAGCCAAGAATGGATGTAAGAAAATCATGAATTGTTTGATGTGGCCTTGGATAGATACTATTCTCTTCCACATAAATGTCTAGGTCATGTATTTCCCCAAAAGGAGCAACTTCTCAACATCAGAGATGGGATTCATAACCATATGAAGAAGAACCTTGGAATCTATGTCCAAGGATGACTATCCAAATTGAGAGCCCATCAGATACAAAGGCTAGTGGAGTAGGTGGAAAAAAGAAGAGGGAGAGCTATGTAAAAGGATAAGTATTAAGGAATATAAATAGGATCCAACTCTTGAAACAATAGAAGTCCATATGTATGATAAGGAAAAATTGGAAGCTCTCGATGTCTTTATTTCACAATAGACCCTACCAATACAAATGGCTATCATTGAGCTTAAAGCAAGGCTAGATAAGGTGTGGGAGTTAATGAATGAAAAAGTTATAACCTACTTGGAAATCATAGGAGAGAAAGTAGTGCAAGAAGAATTGATTGATAAAAATAAAAAGAGAAAAAAGAACAATGATATATATAGGAACTCTTATTAGCAAAAATGCAAAATGTCTATAGTAAAGGAGGTTGCAGACTCAAATGCAAAAAGAAGATGATGGATGTGACATTTGTCAACATGAACATCCAAAGGGCTATTACCTAGTTATGTTGAATCTATAAGAGTTTGGAGAATTTGCTTTGAACCCCATGTTTTTGACAAATTAAAAGCCTAGGATAATTTCCTATCTACAAGGAAATTATATATAGTCCTACAACCAATAGTACTATCCTAGTAAGACCCCTTATCAACCTCAACACTATTATCATCCATAGTGGCAAAACCCATAGTCGTGGGGGAGGCCACCAACAAACTAGTAATACCCTTGTTGCAAGATAGACCCTCATAGATATTATGTTATACAACCTATTTTCCCAACTGGTTCTACTTCCTCTACATCAAAGCACTACTACCACTCTCCCGAATATCATCAACCCGTAGCATCTCCTATGGGATCACCATCTCATACCTCTTATCCTTTAGCACATTCTCACCAATCATATCCTTCTCTCCATCATATGTCACCACCAACAATGCAAGAAGAAGAGGCACTGCAATATTAATGAAAGAATGCCACTTGCACTATAAGCATAAGTGTTAATAATTATGTTAGTAGATCTCCATAGAAATCTAGAAAAAGTCCCTTCTTTAGGATGGTTTCCACTTAGGCAAATAAGACATGTAGATCTACTAGCTCATCAAAACTAGCACAAGATCAATTTGGTGAGACATTCTTCCTTGTAGAAACAATGTCTCCCAATCCTACACAAAATCCAACAACTATCACCACTCTTACACAAAATGTAAAAGATAAACCTATCATTGAGGAGAGATAGGATTTTCCATGAATTATTAGTAATAACAAAGGGTGCAACTATGAGCTAAAGTTTTAAAGTGTTCATTCAATTCCTACACCAATCCATAACAAACATAAGAAACAAGATTGTGTGTGAAATTGGGTCTACAAAATAGCCGCTAAACCAAAGAACACCTAGTGGCTCACAAATGAGAATGCCAAATTGTTCAAACAATCCATGGAAGTATATAACTTGCTTAGTAGTTCTTGTCCTAGTCATCAACTTAGCAATGGGGGAGATTCACCATCTTGAACTAGGAACTAATAAGTACTTTTCCATTTTTTACACCATATTTAGAATGTTTCATCTTTTTTGAATATTTTATAATTTATTTTATATTTTACTTTATTTTAAATTTTTTTTTTCTTATGTTTATCTTCTTTTCCTTTATTGCCACTAGGACATAGTGATGTTGTAGCTACTATTGATGGTGGTTTGTATTGTCATGTTATTTGATTGTTAATGTCTAGATTTTATGTTTTAACTTTTAGTATTGATAACTAAGACATGGTTTCTTTTTCATGAAATAGGTAGTGAGTCCACATCATTCCACCCATCCACAAACTCTATGGTGCTCCTTGTTTTGGAATTATGGGATCCCTTACTTAATATGAACTTTAGTAAACTTGTGACCTTGGTACTTTTAAAACATAGGAAGGATTTAATGGATTGACAAGGGTGTGAATTTAAGGGGATTTGATGCTCTCTACACTTGCTTGTTCTCTTGAGTACATAAGTATTTTCATGGATTTCTTACTATTCTATTGTTGACCAATAATAGGAAGTCAAGTCATCACATGGTGTGGTTCTCATCCAAAAATCCATAAAAAATTCAAAAGAAAATAAAAAAATGAAAAAAATACTGGGAATTCAAAGGACACCCTTTAGAATCAATAATGAACTACAAGCACTAGTTATGGAACTAGAAATACATGTTACTCATGGCTGAAGGCCCCCTCTAAGTAAGGCACTTTCTCAATTCCTACTTCTCTTTTCTTCTTAAGAAGGAATAGTGATTAATCTATGGAAGCATTCTTGTGTCTCTAGGGGATGGACTTGTCTTACAATATTGATACAAAATCACTAAAAGTGGTTAGTTTTGATTTGGACTAAGGATGACTTGTATTAGGTCATTTAACCACAAAATCCACAAGGGACTTCATGTGACCATAATCCAAAACTCCATTCCTGTGTGTGTGTGTGTGTGTGTGTGTCTCATCCATCAAAGCTTTCCATCATTTACCTCACTACTAATTTTCTATGTCTTTTTCAATGTCTTAGTTTGATGTGTTGAAATTCTTAGGTAGATTCTTCTGGGATTAGATCCTTAGCTTTCTAAAATCATTAATCAACTATGGGGCCCATGACCTACTTAGTTTAAGGATATGCAAGGGTAAAAAGGACATGGTCTTGCTATGGGGAGGACCCACTTGCATATCTCTTGGTCAGGCTAGTTAATTCCCTTATCCTTAGGCATTTTTGCAATCAAATCATTCTACATTTCCCATTAGTTACATCTAACTGTGCACTCCTTGATGATATTTCTCCAACATAAAAATTCATTCTCCGAGTCAAAACTCCAAATTTGTGCATAATCTAGGTCCTCTTCAAGAATTTCATCATGTTCATAGCTTTTCTAGCTCTCCAAAGACTTCAATTTCATGCTTAAAATCCTTTTATTTTTCAAATTCCTCAATGTGGAATTTTTTCTCATAGGCCTTGTGAATGGGATCCTATCGATAAAGTAGTTGCATAGATGAAATCCCATTGACACGACACAAAAATTATATACCTACATTGCCATACTTAGCATTTTTTCACATCTGTACTCACACAAGGGAGGATTTTTAAATTTTTTAGAGCCCAATACCTTCCAAGACTCACAACTTTTCAACTGCTTTTTTGATTAACTTCATTCTTCAATCTTATAGCTATGGAAGGTATGCTCTTTATAGTGGAAGCCACAAACCTTAGGTTTCTTATAAATTTTTTTGAAATTTTTCTAACTCTCACAAAGTGTAATTAATAAACTAACATTAAAACACCAATTTAAAAACGTTAAACCCTTTCAATAAACTCTGCTATCTTCCACATGAAATGACATTAAAATAATATTAAAATAATCAATTTTTCATGATCATAACTTAGTCAAAGTGTAATTTCCCAACGAGATAAGGTACTTAAATGTTATAAGTTACACATCATCTACTAATCCTTGGTTCTATTATGATGATAGATGACACCTAAAGGAAACCACATGCAGGAAGAAGGACCATCTCAACCAAGGGACAAATGACCAAAAACTTAAAGGGGCCAAGAATAGCCCTAGGAGCAAGCAGCTGAAACCCATGTAATGAAACCTTTTTAAGAGGAGCCAAAAGTGAAATGTTTTAGATAGATTTCTAAAGAAGTTGCCACAACTAAATAGTCTCATCCAGATGAAGCATCAAATCTAAGACAAAGCCTTGAGGTCAACTTAACTAGGATAGAAAACAAATGCTTGACTATAGAAGTTGCTAGGATAGAAAACAAATTCTTGACTATAGAAGTTGCTAAACTAAGAACCCGTCTTGCTAATATTGCATTACTCAACTAAGAAATCACACAGGATGAAGCTTTCCAATAGCTTTAAGCCAAACTCAAATAGGTTGAATATGCAATAGAGTTGGCAATCTTTGACCAGTCCTTGGACAATGCCATAACACATAACATTAAGAAGGACTTGGTTAATACTTGCTAAGAGAACGAGGTCCTAACTACAGAAGAGCATTACCTATGAAATATTTATGTGTAGAAATAACAAATGTTAGAATTTATCCATCAATAGCAAGAGTAGCTAGCCAAGGTGAATGTTGAACTAAGGAGGTTGGTAGCTGAAAATAGAAACCTCTTGATGGAGGAAGTCTATGCCTTATGCTAGAAATCTAAAATGAAAATCACAACTTGAAAAAATAAGACCCTTAAGTTTGAAAGGATTAAAAATCATTATAGGAATTAGGTGGAATTGTAGAAAGAAATCAATGAGAAGAACATCTAATTAGCAAAGGCAAAAGTCAATGAGGCCCTCCAATAGCTCTAGCAAGGCGGTGATGTCTAGTAACCTATCTTTGATGGGCTAAATGCATAAAATAAGGCTAAAATCCACTTGAAGGAGATACAGATTGAGGAAATAATAGAATACATGGATCTTGAAAACCTTAGATATGAAAACTTGGTAATGTTGACTATTGGTAGGTTATGCTTAGAGATGGAGAAACAAGTGGTCAATTTCAACTTGTTGTGTAAGACAAAGTTCAAGAACCATAAGGAGACCAAGTAGAAGCTTGAGACAAAAAAAGTGAAACTCAAGGTTCTTAAGGCAAAGTTCATTAATCAAGGATCAACTGCTAAGAACCTTTCCAAGAGAATGAATGACTACTAGGAGCTATAGAATGCCCCTAGAGTATTTGACATTGAACACAAACAATTTTTTCCATGGTTCATTAATGTGAAGGAGACATTCTTAACAATGTCCTATGTCTGGGATATTCCCATTTCAACCTACATTTATGATGTAGCATGGACCATAAATGATCCTTGAAACAAGGATAATAAGATGAAGACATTCTTATATACATTCCATCTTTGACCAAAGGATGCAGCTACCATAGGACAACCGAAAAAATTGCCTCAAAAATTGTGTGCGCTTGAAGTAGGAGAAGGTCCTTCAGAACCTTAGGATCCTTCACTACCTAGGACCATTTAAACTTCTTCATTATCTTCATGCTATTAAAGGAGTTATGTTTGTCATTTTTGTCCTAGTGTTCAATTTTATTATCCTAAACATCAATTTTTGTAATGATTGTAAATCCATACACTTGTGTTTGTTTTGTGTGTCTATAGTTAGTGAATAATTTTATACCTTCCCAAATTTTGTAAAGAACTCAAGGATGAGTTTTCATTTAGTCATGGGGGTATGATGAGTTGCATTATTGGGTTGCATCAACTACATGCTGTTGACATGACCCTGTCAACATGTGGTTTGACCTAGTGATGTATACCCATTGATGGGGCACCCTATTTCCACCTATAAATTTGCACCTACTTGCTACATTTATGGAAATATTTTCATAGTTGTATCTAAGTTCTTGCATTTTTTTCATTTGAGAATTAGAATATTTTCTAAGTGCCCATAGTAGGAGTTAAAGAAGTATATGGATCTTTATTTAAGCACTAATATACCTAAGCACCTTAGTGTGAATAGCAATAAAAATGAGCTTTTTTGATAAAACCTTGTAGTACTTAGAGTAGATTAATTATTTTCTTAAGAATTTAATACTCATGCAATTTACATTAATGTTTTTTTAAGTACTTAATTAATGTCAGTTAAATAGCTCACATAAGTATGACCACTTTAAGCATACACTTAACACTTGGTAATCCTAGTAGTGGTTAACGCTTGGTAACTCAGTGGCACTATACATGTTCAAGATGTGTATGAAAAATGAGAAGTGCTTATGTTAGGATTAGTTAAATATTAGCTAGTTATTAGATTAATTAAACATTTAATAACTTTATTCTTGTTCATTAGGAAACTTATTTCATAAAAGATAAAATGATAAAAATCATATGCCTCAATTACATTTAACCATATACTTGCACTTCACAAGTGGAACTGAGAATACAATGATTGCAATAGTTAGATTCACCTCCTAAAACTAGTGTACTTAGAAATCTAAAGTCTTCAAAATTTGACTGCATCACTTAGTGGACACTAGTGATTTCTAGGGTTTGGTGTAGGGTATACTCGCCGCTCATCAATTTTCTTATGCATAATGTCTAATATAATGTATATATGATGTATGCCATGACATATGGCAATCAAATGTTACTTTTGGTATTGGAGTAAACCATGATCCAAGGGCCAATTAGAATAAATGGCTAACTACAATCTAATGAGAAACCATGAAGCCATGAGCTAGGAAGAGTTATAGTTCAACCACCATATGTACCTTGCATTTGAGATGATCATGTAAGCTAGAAGATATCCTTTGAGTAATTTTTATGGATAATAGATCAGATATCTATAAAAGAACCATGAAGGTGTATCATGTTCAAGATAAATCTCACCAACCAATAGGTGACTTTTATGAATATTGGTGACCTAGAGATCCAATTATGCCTTACCAATATTTATCAAGTATAAGAGATATTAGTAAGATAAGGATACAGTAGTTTAGGTAACTCTTACACATCTTGTAGCAATGCTAGAATGTCAATTTATTAAGGTCATTATTAAGTTCCTCCCAAAATGGTAGTAACCATGGCTGAAGTTAATCTTGTCTTATTTTAAACTTATTATCCCTATATATCTAGCCCTTGTAACTTGGTGTTACCTATCCTTACCTAACACCTATAAAGATACTAGTAAGTTTAAGGAGCTTAACCTAATCATAAGATTGTCTTATTCATACTTAACCAATAAGAATTTAAATCATGAGACTTGTAGGGAAACCAATACTCATTGAATGATTTTTGTCACAATCTTCCCCTTAGTAGCTCTCTAGGGTATAGCAGATAGGTATATATCATTGATAAATTATGAGATATATGTATAATAATCTTATCTAAGATTTAGTATATCATTTATAATTGAACCAAGTCATCTTAGAAGTCCTCAAGTGGCTTAGACATTAGCCTTGTAATCTTAGTTTGACAAAAGAGGCTATTTTGGTCCTTTCAAATTCTAAAATTTTAATTAAGTTATTAAATCATGAAATTAGATCCAACATGTAATAGTCATTGAGATAATTCCAATGGTATAAATTTTGTTCCAATTAGACTTACGATTTAGGAGTTATCACTATTTTAAATTTCTTGTTGTGTGCAAGAAAATAATAAATAAAAAAATAAATATTAATATTTTAAAAAAATTTAAAAATTTATGTATAGGAAATTAAACTCAAAATGTTCTCTTCGCAAATGGAAACCATACCCCATTAGCTGCTAAAGCACTATGTTAACTATCAAGATATGGTGGAATAAAATAATAATAAAAAGTTTTAAAAAACTTAATTTTAAAATCTTCAAGTTCAAAATTAAAACCAAAACCTCTCATTTATCAACCTTACCATTTCAAACTTCGACTAGCTAACCACCATAGGTAACGTTAGGGTTATTAAGATTTAATATATTAGAAATTTCACATTAAATTATAAAAAAATATAATTAAAATAATGTTCTACGCTTGTGCTATCCTTTTGCATCCTCTTGTTCTTGTACTGTTTGTCACTATGTCTCGCGACCCCATCACTGCTCCTCATCTTTCTTATTGAAACACCTCACTTGTCTCACTTGTTGTTGCCAATAAAACCCTTGTCTTTGAAAACACATTGTTTGTCACCTTCTCTACCTTCTTTTAGTGTCATTGCTAAAAATGAAAAATCCCATCATGGCCCCTACCATGATCCTTGAAAGGCCTAGCTGCTATGCCCTTATGGCCTTCACACACCACTATCGTTATCTACTACTCATTACCACATTCTTGCTACTACCTCTATGCCTATCACCACATTTTCATTTTATGCCATTCGTCACATTTTCTATCAATTTTTGCTTTATGTGCATTGTTTTCACCATTGCCTATGTCTCTGGCACCTTCCTTATAACAAAACATCCCACTGGAAATTTTGGTAGCCACAAGGGTTGATGATGTTTATTTCTACTATCATTCCCTACCTTTCCACTCATTGATGATGATCGTCAACGCTATCATTACCTACCTCCTCAATGTCCTTTGATGCTCCCATTCCCTACCTCCCCACTCACTGATGGTACTATTAGTGGTTGCCTTCTTAGTGTCTTCTAGTGTTTCCATTCCATGCCTCCCTACTTATCAATGATGACTAATGGCACTATTAATGCCTACCTTGCGACAATGAAAAAAGTTTCTATCAACTAACAGAATATTTAAATTTTTTTATAAATCAATGAATTTTTTTAAAAAAGACATGAATTTTAGAACAAACAATTTAAATATAAAAACTTTAAAAAATAACAAATAAGATAATTTGACAAAATTTTAGCATTTTGAATAAATATTTTATAATTAAGTGGATTCATTCTAGAGTAGTACTACGATGGGTAACCTGTCCAGAAGTCTCAAAAAACATGTACAAGTTTACAAACCTAAAATACCCATAGTTTTTGATTCCACTATTCAATTTCAACAAAGAAAGAGTTGTTTCCTATAGAACTCAATCTTATAAACATAATTGTGAAGTCATATCTATAGCACTGAGCTTTGAAAATTTAGTTTTTGCTCCTTGATAAACATGGCATCTCAAGATCAAGGGAGTTCCATTTTCTGATAACTTTTGAATATGATGTCCATTTCTAACATATGAATAGTCATTTAAAACATTTTTCAAGCTTATAAACTCAATGGTGAAGTTAGATTTATCATTTGGATACTCAATAATTTGATGATATCTTAAATTATACCTTAAGAGATGATAAATTAGATACCTAACCATGTCCAATAATTTAATTATTGGGATTAATAGATCGAACCTCTTTAGCCATCATGGCCTTATGATGAGTCATGAATTGGTTGGCCCTAATATTGACTATCCAATATTAGAGCCTCAATATTGGATACATGATATCAAGTCCCAAGAAACGATGTTGGATATCTGATATCGTCTCTTTTATGCTTATCGTCTCTTTTATGCTTATCTATAAATACAACACTTGGGTGCATGGTTGGGATATAGTTTTAGTTCTTAGTTTTTGATAATCTTTCTTAAATTTTTGAATTCAAGTTTTGTTATTCCTAGTGCATGCCTGTAGTATGATGTTTATAATTGTATGACACCCTTGTTTGAGTGTGATGTACTTGGACATGTTACATGACTAAAAATAAAGATTGAGATTACTTTCATCATTACTGCATTCACTTAGATTTATTATTGCTTTAATTATATATTTAATTATTTAATTATTTACTATTTATTTAGTTAATGTTTTCATTTATTGCTATTTACTATTCTTGTCATTAGGTGAAATGAGTATGACTTAATCACAAGTGCTTAAGTGTAAGTACTTGATAATCTAGCAATGTATCATTTGGCACACCTAGTGACATATGCTTAGCAATCCTAGTAGTAGTTACATGAAGTCCAAGGCATGTGAAGATGATTAGGAACAGATAATGATTGCACATATGTGAGTTTAGGTTTTACTTTCCATTTTTCATTAGCTTAATTAATTTATATCTTTGTTATCATTAGGAGCAACATAGGATTAGACGACATATTATGCCTCAGTTTGGACTAAACCATATGTGACAAAGCTACCACTAGTCCAAGTGGGAAGATAGCGAATTATGATTAAAGCATAATGATATAGATGCCACAACTAGTCCCATCCATGAAATTTGACCGAATCATGTGTGAATTTTTGTGATTCATATGGTTGGACATAGGGGTACCTCCTCACTCATCATTGGCACTGTTGTCAAGGATGGTGCTAGTTATCTAGAATAGTTACATCATACATGATTGCTATAAAGGTATTAATGATATATCCTTTAGAAAATATTAAATCACACACATCATAAGCCAATGATAATGTCTCTTTCACAAGGAAGTAATAATGTATTGTATAATGAAAACATTCATTGGAGAACTAATGAGATATATAGTGAGGAAAATTGGAGTGACCAATCTTATCTATGGGTTTCTTATGTTCATGGCCACCTTGACGACACTCAAAGGCCACATTCACCTCAGGAAAATAATCTTAGAGGAGATAATGTAAGTCTTGAACTAGGGAAGGCCTCAAGGCCTAAGATCTCCTTGAAAACAAGAAATGATAAATTAAGGGACCTTGGGGAACACCATAGAAGCCATGGAAATCCTTCCAATTTTTCATCTCCCTCTTTCCTTCCAACATCTAGTTTTGATGAAGATGAATGTAGGTATGAAGATAAACCTCCAATAAATGGTTAGAATAGAAACAAAAGTTGAACCCACAAGAACACTTACAATCATCAACATGAACATAGACAAAATCATCATAATCAACCAAATAGAAATTTTCATCACAACCTGTTTGTGATGATGAACCCTTTTTGGCCATTCAGAGCCTAATTTAGATCATATAGGCAATTAAGATATCTTGTAGGCATCACAACGAGAGTCATCTACCTAGGCTTGATATGAATAATATTCCTAAATTTGCAGGAGGCTATGATTTAGATCTGCAACATCATTTACAAGCCTTCCATGATGCTTGTATTTTCTACAACATTGAAAGTGGATGGCAAAAGCTTAAGCTCTTTCCTAGGACACTGATTGATAGAACCAAAGTGTGGTGTAGATTGTTAAAACCAAATTCAATCTAATGATGGTGCACAATGTTGGAACTCTTCAACAAGAAATACCAAACTGATGTGAGGGTGTCCAACTTAAGGAGATAGATCCAAGGATGGAAGCAAGGACAACATGAACCCTTGAACATGACCTTAGATAGATATTATTCCGTATTGAATAGATGCCTAGGCCATGGTTTCTCTAAGGAAAGACAACTATTCCACATCATAGATGGACTTTGTAATGAAACGAGGAAGACCCTTAGGATGTTTTCCCTAGGCCAATTATATGAGCTACAAGCCTATTACATTTGAGAATTAATCTAAAATACCACCAATTTCAAGCTTTTGCAATTCAACAACAAATTTGTCTAAGTGTCAAAACTTGGCAAATTTTTCTAAGTGTTGGTGCTATGCTCTCCAAAGTAGCTAGCATAGCATGCATTGACGCCTATTTTGTAAAATTTTCTAAGTGTTAGTAGTAGTCACATGAAAATTTTTCTAAGTATTCTATGATACTCTAAATCTACCTGCTACACTCCCTAGTGTAGCCAATGTAGCACATGTTCTAGTGGCCAGTTTGCCCAAGTGGTAGGCTAGAGGTTGTCAAAATCTCTTGGGAAGCATAGCAAGCATAGCACAAGTTCTAGTGCCTGGTTTTACCTAAGCATTGGACAAGAATCTATCAAGCTAGCTCAACATGGAAGATACATTTGACATATTTTCTAACTTTTAAGGCTACCTCTCCTGCTATGCCCTAGAGCGTAGTCAGCGTACCATGAAGGAAGACTATATATTTTGTCAAAATTTGGCTAATTTTCCCTACTATGCTCTCTAATGTAGCTAGCATAACCACTATGAAACATCAAAATTTTTCAAAATTTCACTAAGTGATGTGTTATGCTCTAGAGCATAGCCAACTTGACACTAGCGAAAAGCCTCCAAAAGCCTTTAGAACTTAGCATTTCCCTTTGTATTAACTTTGACATTCCTCTAAAAATTAAGATTAGCAATTTGCATCCATTTTGCATCCCCATTGGTTCCCAAAATTATTCCTACACATGACCCTACTCAAAAGAGGTAAAGACATAGTCCTAGAGTGTAGCCTCCAACTTGTACTATTTTGCATTGTTTACAAGTACATTGTAGGCTTTCAAACTCTAGTACATGCAGTCTGGGTAGTGTAGTCATAGTTTAGTAATCTCTAGGAACCCATTGTAGTTCTTTAGAGCATAACACTTTACTACTCTCATGGGAGCATAGCATGTTAGCATAACCCCATCTACACTCATGCCACATGGCACCCATGCCATGTGGTGTCTGATTCACATCTCATGCTAACCCTAGCCTTATAAATACCCTTGCATTCAACACTTTAAGGGTTGTCAAATCAAAAGAGCACTAGGCATTTAAACTTTATGAGCATCCCTAGCATTCTTGCACTTTAGCATTTGAGCTTTACACCTTGGTGCCTCCCAAAATGCAGTCCACCATTACACCTGCAGAACACAGTAACAACTAATCTAGTAGGTTTAATCCCCATGGTAGCTATTAGCTCCATGCACCAAGCATCCTAGAGACTATGATTACATTGCTACACTGCCACTATCCCCTCTTGTACATCATGTACCATTCTCATCTCTTTTCCTGCAATAGCTACACTTCCCCTTCTTGGGGTAGTGAATTTTTCATTCTCAAGCTCTATTCCATTTTTCCAAGCATTTTTCTTTGATATTAAGCATAACTCTTGCAATTTTTTGCTATTTGATACATATTTGCACATTCACATTGCTATTCTCAAGCTAGGACACCCTACTATGCTCTAGCTTAGCTAGTCCCAGTGTCCACATGTAACGCAGTATAAATCCCTCTTACACATGATCATTTTAACACCACGTAAGTCCCTGTTTGAACAACAAGACCATTTAGGACACCTCATTTTCATTTCCTAGCATAGCCCTCACATGGATTTAGGGTTAGGCTATATGCTCGCCAACCTCTCAATGTTCCAGCCACTAACATTTTTAGATGTCACATAATCAAACATGTGGAAAAAGAAGGAGAGATATCCAAATGGAAGAATGTCAATAAATGCGACTAGGACCCAACTCTTCAACAAAAGGAGGTCCATGTCTATGGTAAGGAGAAAGAAACTACTCTCGATATCATGATTTTGCAAAAAACCATGTTGATATAGAATTTTATTAATGAACTTGAAGAAAATTTAATAGGATGTTGAAATGGATATATGAAAAATTACAACTCTTGTTGAGATGGTCAAGGAGAGGATCATGCAAAAAAATCTAGGTGATTACAATAAACAAAGGATACAAAACCAAGAAATAGCTAGGAATAGTTTTTCACAAACAAGAAAAATGACTGACGAAAGTGAGGCTATAGATGCAACCATAGAAGAAGATAATGGATATGACATTTGCATATATGACCATTAGAAGGGCCATTGACTAGTCTTGTTACATCTACATGAGTATTGGGAAAGTACCTTAAATTTTAAGCTTGTATAGAAGCACATGCCTGGGAGATTTCCTCTTCCACAAGGTAATTATAGATAGCCCCACAACCTACCATACCACCACTATTATCAACCATAGTGACAACAATAACAATCATGGGGGAGGTCACCACCAAATCAGCCCTATCCTTCCTACTAGCCAAAATTGCATACATATTATGTTCAAAACCTTGTTTCTCCAACTAGTTCTACATCCTCTACATCAAATCACCACTATCACTCTTCCAGGTATCATCAACCCATGAAATATTTGGAGGGATCACCACCTGACACCTCTTACCATTCATCCTACCCTCGATATTGTCATCCTTCACCTCACCATATGCTAACACCAAGGACACAGGAAGGTTCATCACCACAATATCAATAAATGAATGCCCCTTGTGCTACAAATGTGCATAGACATGTTGATACCAATGAGTCTCAACTACAAGATTAGAAACATCTATTATGAAGGAAAGGTCGTAAGCCAAAGCAAACCATTCATGGACCTACCACATCATCCAAACCAACACAATGCCAATATAGTTTTAACACCTTGCTTTTTACCACCACTATTTTTTGATCCTACACAAGGGCCATCATCCATCATTACTCCAATTCTAAACCCAAGTAATGAATCTACAAGTGTGGGGATACTAAAAAATCCATGCATACCATATCATGATCAAGGATGTGATCATGGGCTAGACATCTGTAACATTAATGTTGGCACATTTGGCCATTACATGGAGCAGTTGGAATATTTTGTTCAAAATTAGCACAATCCCTAGTTGTAAATTTGTAGTTTAGTATTGTGAGTTAATGGGTATTCTTGGAGAAGCAAGCCAATGGTAAATAATTTGATGTTGAAGCCTTCTTGGAAAGTAAATTAAAATGCCAAGTTATTTTCTTGAGTGAATATTGGAATAAAAAAAAAGGAGGTGATTATTTACCACAAGAAAGCATACTCCCTGTTAATATTGGCAAAATAGACAACACCATGGGTAATGGATTATCAAAAATCAGCTAAGAGTTGGAAGCAAGTGAAGGACCTAATGGACTACCAACAGGTTTTGAATCCATAAATTTAAAATTATCAAAGGATGTAAAGGTTTCTGTATTGCAGATGAACCCAAATTTACCTATGTCCAAAGGCCCATTATTAACGCTGCCGGAGAAAAAAAATGAAATCAGAAAAATAGAACTGAATGCTGTGGTTTTGGAGCAAATCCTTTGGCTTGCCATTCAGGATTGCGCCCACGCATCGGCTGGATTTATGTTGTTGACTCGCCAGATGCCAAACCTGAGTTCGTGGAGCACGTGGGAGGCCCTTCTTTCACCACTGAGCCGAGTTAAAGGGGGTTTTGGGCAGCAATCGCGTGCAGAAATCCAGACAGAACTGAGGCCAGTTCAGGGCAGAATGCAGCGGATATATCATCGATTCTAGCAGAGGCACTTGTGGATTTTAGAAGAATGGACACCTATTTTGCGCGATGAACAAATCTGGGTTTTCATTCGCAGCAATGGCAAATGCCTTTAAAACCATGGTGGACGTTGCTTGAAGAATCTACACCAAATGTTGGATGAAAATTCTGAAAGCCAAACAGTTTACTAGTTATCATAGACAAAAGGCAGCGAAAATCTACAAAGCAAGGATTAAATCACATAATCATCAAAACCTACAGGGCATTTTTAGGAGGTAGAGGTTACAACAGTTGCAGATCCTTACAGAACACACAGCAACGTTTCCTAATGTGGCGACTGAGTCTTCTCCTATGATGGCAGTTGCTAGTAATGATTTTTGGCCAAAGAAGATATTTTGAATCAGTTGTGGGTAGTTGCAGGATTGGTGCCTTCACCTTCGGGCTCATATTTCAGCCATCCTGAATTTTAACTTCAATTATCAGGGATGCAGAAAGGATAAATTAACTACCACTACCACCAATAAGGTGGATATTATATTATATTTTTATGGTAAAATCTTAGTGATTAATGACACTTAGTATTTAAAATTTAAATTAAATTAAATTAAATTAGGGATTTTAGATTTATTTTAATAAATTACTTACAAAGGAAATATTTATAATATTTGCAAATATTAATT
>MNCI01037175.1:114321-129225 GCA_015680685.1 Gnetum montanum | reverse complement strand
TATTCGAGCATGGATAACTTAGCATTATTTGAGATTATATAATTTAAGAATGACGTATGGAATCAATAATTGGTGCTTGTTATTATTATTTCTTCTTAACATGTAATTTATGTTTCATCCTATTCAATTCCAATTCTCAATATTCTATTGGATTTTGAATTCTTAATTTTTAATACAAAGTCATAAGTTCGTAGAAATTCAATAATAACATAACTCATTTTTATTATAAAAACTTGCAAATATCATTAATTATGTATTAACTGAAGGAACAATATGAAAAAATTATCGATTCTATAAACTATATAACTTTTAACTTGAATTCAATACAACACTAATGAGTGGCAAGGTGCATGATCTAGTTGAACTCCATTGACCTTAAGTCCTTAAGTACATTGGTTCAAGGAAGTGAAATCTAATTGGAATGATCATTGTCTTCTCAGTTCCACTTATGAGGTACAAATATATGGTTACATGCAACTAAGGTATATGATTTTTATCATTTTATATTTTATAAGTTTAATTGCCTAAAACTAGAATGAGAGGTAGAGTAAATTAAGATCTAATTAATCTACTGCCTAGCTAGCCTAACACAAGTACTTGTTTCCACTCTCTGAACACATCCTAAATGCATATAGTGTTGTTGGGTTACCAAACATTAAGTGTTTCTTNTTGATAGCCAAGCTCTAATATTGCATATCCATTATCATAGCATGTCTAAACATGATTCATCATACCCCCATGACTAAATGAAAACTCATCCTTGGGTGAACAAGAATAGGAACAAGTTCCTATAAAATATTAGGTAGGTATGGGATTAGTGATTGATATTCAAACTAAATCAAATGAAAAAAATGACTCTAAGTGCTTGAGTGTACAAATTACAATCTTTTACAAAATTGGGTATTCATGACAAGAGAAGTGAACACCTTACACAAAACTACATCCAAATCCTCTTGGCAATTGGAGAGTGAGGAAAAAGATTCAAGGATCATGAATAATCCTTGTCACATGGAATTGCTGCTTATCCTATGATGAAGATAGTCTCACTTCCAGTCTACTCTTCCCACTACAATCACAACAAAATTACAGATTAGTATGCAATGTGTAACATATATCTATTAGGTACCTTGTCTCGTCAGTAGTTAAACTTGGCTAGGTTGTGATTATGATGGAGTAATTCCTTTTTAGTAGTGTTAGTGGAAGACTGAAAATAGGGTAAAATGGATAAGTGGTCCATGAATAAATTGGAGAAAGTCCAACTATGAGAAAATGGTTGAAGAGGGTTGAAGAATTCACAATAGTAACAATAAAAAGATTTCACTAGAAAATGTTGTGAAGATGTGCAGAATTGGATGTCATCAAAGGGACATACAAAAGGATTTGATTGTAAGAATGTCTAAGGGTAAAGAACTTAACTAACACAACCAAAAGATATGCAAGTGGGTCCTCCCAAAAGTAAGCATAAGCCCTTTTATTTCCCTTGCATAACTTCAAACCAAGGAGTTCATGGGCACCATGGATGATTAATGGTTATAGAAAGTTAAGTACAAAAACATAAAAGAAACTACCTAAGAATTTTTACACATCAAACGAGGACATAAAACAAGAACATGAAACTAGTAGTGAGGTAAAACATGGAAGGCATAGATGAATATGAGAGAGAGTAAATTGGAGTTCCTGATTAAGGTAACATGAAGTTCCTTATGAATTTTATGACTAAATGACTTGATAAAATCCATCCTTAGTCTAGACCAAAACCAACAATGTTTAGTGACTTCGCATCACTATTCTAAGACTAGCTCATGCCCCTGAGACACAAGGGTGTTCCCTTAGAACAACCAACATTTCTTATTAAAGAAGAAAAGAGAAGTAGGAGGTGAGGAAGGGTTGTAGTTAGAGGGGATCTTCAGGCATGGGTAACATGTCTTTCTAGTTCCATAACCAATGCTTGTAGCCTATTTATTTCTTCTAAGGAATGTGCTTTTTATTTCCATTATTTTTTCCTTTTTTTAAATGGAAACCACACCATGCAAAGACTTATTTAACTTCCTATTATTGGTCAACATGGAACATTAAGAAATCCATGAAAACACACATGTACCTAAGTAAGTAAAACGGTACAAAGAGTACCAAATCCCATTGAAGTCACACCCTATTTAAACCTTTGAATCCTTTCCAAATTTTGAAACTACCAAAGTCACAAGTTCATTAAAGTTTTATTAATGAAAAAGAGACTACACATTTACAAAACAAGGAAAACCATAGATTTTGTAAATGGGTGGATGTTGTGGACTCATTGCCTATTGCATGAAAAAGAAACCATGTCCTAATTATTAGTAACAAAATTCAAAGCTAGAATCTAGACACCAACAATCAAATAACTAAATAGTACATATCACCATCAAGCAACAAATTACCACTAATCTTGGCACTTATTAACAAAAATATAGAAAATCATAAATGAACAAAATAAAATATAGAAGAAAGTGTAAAATATTCAGGAAATAGCAAATGTACTAATGATGGTGTAAAACAAAAATTAGAAAAGATTAATAACATGAAAACAAAAATGTGTAAAATAAAGAATGTGAAAAATAAAAAGTTGTAAAATTAATAAGGTGTAAATCAAAAAGATGAAAAATTAAGAAGTCATTTATATAGTTTGCATGGATTTCCATCTCCCCCACAACTAAGTTAAAAGGAGGAGATCCAAAATATTAAGTGTGGTTGTCCATTCGATAAGGCATTTTTTGCATTAGTTAGCTTAAGCTTCTGAAAAGGTTTGACTTGTTGTATGTTGATTAGCTATTTTCTATTTGGGATTTTAAGTTTGTAGATCATCATGGCCCTAAAATGAAAAGTTTTATATATTATATAAGGTCCTTTCCACAATGTTTGAAACTTAGTTCACTAAGGTATGTATGTAGGGTTCTAGTAGAGGATCTTATCTCCCTGTTGAAATTTAATTTTTCTAATTTTAAGGTCATGGTAATTTTTTTTGAATTCCTTATACAACTTGTTAGATGATAGGGCCACCAATAAATTTACCTCTAGCAAGTTAAGATTTATTAATCTTTTTTTTTGTGCTAAACTTAAGTTACGGTTGAGATCATAGGCTATTGAAAGTGTGTGGAGCTTAGATTGAATAGGAAGTATACAAAGCTTAGATTAAATAGGAGTGTTCATTCCACCATCTTATTAGTAGCATTCAGAAGAGTGGATGTATTGATAAGCATCCTTGAAGACTATTAGCCAACAATATCTTGCCATCAGGATTTTAATTGCTATGCATCTCCCAACATAGTGGCCCCCTCAAGGACCTTCATGAGTATCTTGGATAACATGTAGTTGATCAGCATTAGGAACATGCCAATGGACTAGGACATTAGTACACACCTTGTAGAGGTGTCTGTTGATTTCCATGAAGCATTTTACTTGGTGAAGAAATTATTGTTTGTTTTGGTGGTCTAATCCATGTGGCATCTCCTAGGTGAGAAGATAGGTGAGAATTCCATCATATCATTTAGGCTTAGTGGGAAATTTTTCAGTTATAGCCCTAGAAAAGAGGAGTTAATTAGAGAAAAAATTAGATAGTGCACTTTACTCCTCTTTGTTGTCCCATCTTAATTAAGACTAGTGGTCAGCAACCACATTCTTAGTGCCCTTTTGATCTATGATCGTAAGATCAAATTCTTGTAAGATCACTAGCCATCATATAACTCATTGATATGTTCATCATGAAGTATATGGTGTTGTGTTCCATGTTCATAAAGAATTTCTATCCAAGTACATAATAGCTAAACCTTTTTAGATAAAACACCACTACCATTAATCCTTTTTCTGTGGTGCTGCAGTTTAATTGTGCATCCATAATGCATTGGCTTGCACAGTGGATGTAATATGGACATTTCTTTTCATCCATCTATGTAAGCATAGCTCCCAAGGCATAATTTGATGCATCAGTCATGACATGAAATGGTCTAGACTAGTTGGATTCTTGTAGAACTAGAGTTTTTACAAGTTTCTCCCTCAGTTGCTAGAATGCCCTCTTGGACCATCAGATGACTCTTATTTCAATTAAGCTATAAATTTATTTCAACACATCATTTCAGCACTTGCTCAAGGTAGTCTAAGGCTTACTCAAATGTAGCTCCATAGGTGGAGAACTTATCTATGAAAACTTCCATACCATTATCGATTTTCTATTGAAAAATGCTAAGGACCAAGCATTGAAATGTAGTAGGGGCATTGCATAGACCAAAAGGCATACTGTGATATGCAAAAGTCCCCTATGGACTTGTGAATGTTGTTTTGGATTGGTCCTCTAGTGTGATCTAGATTTGGTTATAGCCACTATAACCATCCAGAAAATTGTAGTAGAAATGGTTGGATATTATGTCTAACACTTGATCAACAAATGACAATGGAAAAGGGTCCTTGAATGTTGCATTATGCAGTAGCCAAAAATTGATGTAGACCTACCACTAGCCACCTTTCTTTGGCACAATCATGAGTGGACTAACCCACTCAATATTTGCAACAGAATAGATAAACCCTACCTTGAGAAGCTGTTTGATTTCCTCCTAGATGATCTACTTTAGTTTGTGGTTTAATCACTTTTATGACTACCTCTTTAGCTTCATTATTGGATTAGTGTAGATATGTTGCTGGCATATCCTAATATCAATCCCTATGAGTTCAAAATATGACCAAGCAAAGGCTACTAACCATTTTTTAACCACCTTTAACAACATATTTTTTTGTTTTGGAGTAAGATTGGCATCGATTATTACTAGCTTCCCATTCTTTAAGAATACATATTTCATGTTGACTAGTAAAGTTTTTAATTTAAGAGGCTTTTACTCAAAATTTTCATCTCTCCCCAATAGGTGTAATAATTTTCATTATTAGGGAGTTGATAATGAACTTGCTCAAGTTCATCTATGCCTGTGACATATTCACATGTTAGGATCTTAGTAGATCCCATGTAAAGTGTGCTACTCTTAGAATCAATAGTTATACACTAGGTACCCTCTTAGTATCTTCTACTACACACTACTTTCATGTAGAGATGGATGCTTATTTCACTATCCAAATTTTCTACACATAATTGCACCTTGCATGGTTATACGCGGTGCTTGGAACTCGCTTCTTCTCGATCTTCCTGAATGCATTTTCTTTAGATATTTCTAGGGAAAGATCTTTGATGGCTATTCTTGCATCGACGGTGCTTAGCCATGCCTTTTCCATGATTATTTGGAAGTCCTCTTTATAGTTCTCCACCTTGATTACTAGAAAATTAGTAGGATAAGATCACCCATAGACAATGATCACATTATCTTCTACTAGATCTAATGGAACAGTGATGAATTAGTTTGCTAATTCTAATTTGATATTACTCTTCTCAAGAGGTGGCAAGTTCCATGTAGTGTACATTTCATGAGAAATCAGGTTCACACTAGGACTAGAATCAAGAAGAGCTTTGCATGATTCATTTTTAGTAATCTACAAATAAATAAGATGACTCCCAAGATTAGCTAATTTGTTGGGAAGGTTTCCAGCATAGATTCAATTAGATATGACATAAGTAAGCATAATAGTATAATTCCTAGGTGGTATTTAGTTTGAAGGGGACTCAAAGGAATTTGATACAGAGGAAGACAAAGGAACAAGGTTGTCAACCATAGGTATATGCAAGGGCCTAGGTGGACTATGAGGTTGGAAGAAAGGTCTTTTCTTTGATCAAGTGTTAGAACTACTCAGTTGATGATGAATCAGTTGTAGATTAATGACCCTAGTAGCATTTCATTATTGTAGTTAAGCTAGGAGTTCACCCTGCATAGATGGAGCAGGTGATAGTTATGCAGAAGATGGAGGAACATGTGCAGGAATAGGAGGAGGATAAGGGTAAAAGGTGGTATCACTCCTTGCATGTGGAGAATGAGTTCAATAATAATTAGGAGGATAATAGTGAGGTTGAAAAGTAGAAATGTGATTGGAAGAGTCATGTGGAGGCAACAATTGCTAAATGTAGTACCCTTATGGATCAAGTTGTCTATAAGGGTATTACGACTTTATTGGTGCTAGCACCCATGACTATGGTTGCTGCCACTATTGATACTATTCATATGATTGTGGTGGAGTTCCACTTAGACAAAACTATTATTGTTGGTGAAACTACCTAGAATTTCCTTAAGGATAAGACAATCTTCTAGGTGTTTGCCTTTGTGCTAGTCATGGGTTCAAGGCATATGCCCTAAATTCCTATAAGTGAAACACTATAGGATAACATTCCTTAGGATGGCCATAATGGTAGAGTTTGCATTGACTGTCATCATTTGATTTACTTCCCAAAACTCTCTCTATTTTAGCAATCTTACTCTTACCTCTTTGATTTGCATGTTCAGCTTCCTTGTGCCTCCTATGCTCATGATCACTGCCTTGTTTCTTAGACTCTTCAATGATTTTGAGGATAGCTTGAAATTTTTTATCCATGGAGTATAATAATTGATGAAGCTTGGCCATAATTTTATATTGAAATTTTTGAAGTGGTAAGGTTTTCGTATTCACCACCTCATCTAGTCATGATTCTTTCTCACTATCACAAAATCAAACCTCCTTCTTGTGAATAAAGGGATTGCAGTTGTATTCTTCTGCACTTTCTCATTTCTTTAATTATCCTTCCTATTTAGATACCTACTTAATCAATCTTTGGATGTAATGGATACTTAATTCTACTAATCACCCTTGGCTATAGATGCTAAGGGTTCACCTCATTTCAGATCAAAACCCATCTACAATGTGGCGAAGTTGGTCTAGTTGAGAATAACCATGGCCAGGACATCTATGAATTAAGGAATAGTATCAAATAATTGTGGTGTCTAAGGGTTCATGTATTTTGTGTTTTCATCCTTGGATCTACCTTCTCATGTTGGACACTCTAGATTATGTTTGATATTTTTCATTAAACAATTCAAGCATTATACTCCATCATTTGATAGATTTTGATTTTAAGGATTGGTACATGTTCTTTACTTCTTTAATGAGTGTCTTGGGAAATAACTTAAGCTTTTGCCACTTATTTTCTATGTTTTTCAAGGAACATGCATCTTGAAAAGATTGTATATGATTCTATGGATTTGAGTTATATCCCCCTTCGAACCAAAGGATATTGTTCATGTCTAGCCTTTTGATTCGACTATTGTTTACATGGTTTAGAGGAATTTGTATTGCACTTGCAATGTTTAACATACTTTAGGTAGCAAGAAAAGGCTCATAGAGGCCTTGATTTTGGTGCTTATGATGCCCTCTGCTACCCCTTCATTCATGGAGATGGATCTCTCTTGAATGCCCTCACCCCTAGTCCTGACCTACCCGATGGTCCTTTGGTTATCTCAATCCCATCGATTACTTACATCATGGTCATGCTCCTTATGATTATGGTCAGAGCTAGAAGAGGAAGAACATGATGATGAAGATGAAGAGGAAGAAGTACTAGCATCATCACAGTTCCTACTATCCCCTTTTTAGTGATCATGACCATGATCATGCTCTTATTTCTTATTCACATCTGTACCATGACTTTTCTATTTGGATCCTTCTTTGTCATTGGATCCATTCTTGCTAGAACATGGATTGTGGATCATGGATTGCAGGTTCTAGTTTTTAACTCCTTCACTAAAGTCAAAGAGAGTAATTTCATTGAATGAAAAACCCCAAGAGAAGGATTCTCCACCATCGTTTTGGTACAAAAGGAATGGGAAGTCATTGAACCATTTTTCCTTTCATAGATTCATGATGTTGTTCTAGCTATTGATATCTAAGATGTTGTGCCTTAGTGTGATGATAATAACTAGTGTAAATATCTTGCATAATGTACTTAGCATGAAGTCCTTGAGGATCCAATTGTATAAGCATTTATTGGAGCATCATAGAAATGGATCGATTAGGTAGCAACATGATGTTGCCTTCCATGCCATGCCACTGTAGTTGTTCATCCTGGTGTAGGATGAAGGTGAAGTTGGATACATATTCATCAAGATGAGCATATACCACCTAATATTTGTTGGGATACTTACTAATGAAATTCATTAGACTTGCATGGAGAATCACTCATGTGAGAAGAAGACATTTTATGTTAGAGAATAAAAATGCAATGTGCCTTTAAATATTGTTGTAGTTATTTTAAAGTATGATATGACTCTGGGGCTCATTCCAATAATTTTGAATAACTTTCACTAGATCTTAGGTAGTGCATGTAACAACTAAAAGGTCACTAGCAATGCAACCAATGATTAGTGGGAAGGTACCCATACACCCAACCATATGAATCAAAAGTATTGACACATCATCTGGNAACACATCCTGAATGCATATAGTGTTGTTGGATTACCAAACGTTAAGCATTTCTAGGTTACCTAGTGCTACATGTATGCTCAACGTGGATGTGCTTATGTTCATTAACAACTAGAAACTAATTGCTTAATTAAAGTGCATTAAAGTAGAGTGCATGAATATTAAATGCATTAAAGGAAACATTAATCTAGTATTAGTGTTACAAGGATTATCAAAAGGGCTTGTCTTTATTTCCATCACATTGTTATGCTTAGGTATATTAGTGCTTGAACAAAGATCAATACACACTTAGACTCTTGTTGTGGCCATTCAAAAAATATTTTAACTCTAGAGAAAACAAATTGCAAGAGCTTTGCTATGCTATGACAAAAACTATATGAAAATCGTTTGCCCAAGTGCCATATTTATAGGCCATCATATACCTTGTGATATTGGATATTTGACACCACATCTTGGGCTCCAATATCGAATATCCGATATCGAGTCTCTCATATTGCGTATCTAGTATCAAAGCATGTCTAAACACAATTCATCAAACATCATTCTCGAAGTCATTGCAATTCATTAAATACACTTTTACATTCTTCTAGTATTCATTCAAGTGACTTTCTAGCATTCTCTTCATTGAAGGACAATAGTTATATGCACTTCTTTTTACTATTCATATACTTCAACAATATTCTCATGATGAAAACCAAAACTTCTAGCAACCATAACTTGACCAGAACTCATGGTTAAGTTTTCTAAGGATACCATGTCTTGTAGTTGAGTTGTGATGAAAATTTTGCTATATCATAACTCATTGTTACCTTCTAGTCTTAGACCATAATATTATAAAAAATCATGGTCATTTCAAATCCAACAGTCAACTATAAAATGATTTTAATAAGAGCATCACAACTTGTGATGCTCGACCATAAGTTGACCATGACTCATGATCAAGAGCCTTGAGTTAAAAAAAATACTTGGTAAACTCTAAATAGCTTCATAGAAGCTCCATGACTCATGGAAGGTTGTGATTCTATTGGTCTCTTAGCATGAGCTAATTGTGATTGGTCTTCTACTCAAACTTTACAAATTTCATCATTTCTTGAGTTTAACAAAAAACAAAAATACATAAGTATACATAAGCATAGTGCATTAAATTAATGTGTAACAAAATTATTAGATGAATATGTTCTACATAAAAAATGTAGACATATTAATATCTAATATTACTTTATAAAATAAGATGTAAAGGAGAGAAATATAAAGATATTATATGTTGAATTGAATAATCAATTGATATATATACATATATTAAGAAAATATCTTTTGCATTACAAGATTGAACATCTTTACCAATGTATAAGCATAATGAAGATGACAAAAATTAAAAGAAAAAAAGAAAGAACCATGTATTTCATTGTAAAGAAGGGATTGCTAAATTTTTAGTCTAAAATTCAAGAATTATTAGGTTAATTGATAATGATCATTTATTACCAATTGAAAGAAGAAGAAAGAAATTTTGATTTAGGAATATGTGAATTGATACATAAATGTACTTGAATTTAGTTCTAGTTCATCATTTTATTTTTGTTCATTCTTATTATTTGGGAATGTTTTTTTTAATAACCCCTACTATGGTTGCATGAAAATTATATATATAAAAAAGGTCATACCATGTGGTAAATGATCTTATCTTAAGATAATAAATATGATGTATAAATTTCTTTCTAAAATCATAAATCTTTATATTTTTCTCTTCTCTCATTCACATAGCTATTACTAGTATCAACTCTTATTTTTGATAATCAATTCATTATGACTTTCATTACTTATATTAGATAATCAACCAACCATTATGTTAAATGACTTAACATCAATCCAATAGTTCATTCATTGACATTTGAGAGTTTTAAACATACCAAAATTATACAACTTAGAAGATCAGGAGTTGAAGCTATATAAGTTCATTAAGTGATTTTATTGTAAATTCAATTCATTTGTAAGAAATTTCCAATCTAATTGGTAACATAAAAAATAAGTTTAACTGTAAATCATAAATTTTAAAAGGTTCAAAATATAGGATCTTATCATATAAATAAAAGAGATCTCAATCTACATGATTTAGTTAGAAAAATAAATTACAAGTACTCGCTTAATGGTTTTGAAATTAGGCATTACGTGATTGGATAGCTATTCATAGGTGTTGCTTCATCCAAAAATGTTAGCACTAAACACAAAGAAAACATTAAAATTATTAAATAAATAATATCATATTCCCAAAATATTTAAATCAAATTTCATGATTATCCAACGCCAAATTTGTTGAAGCTAGAATAAAACTCTCAATGATAAAACACCAAAGTTATGACATTTACTTTTTTTTGTACAAAAATGTTTTTCAAAAAAATTTAAAATCAAAGAAATTATATCATAAGATTTATTTACTATTTTTCAAATATATTACTTAATTTAGCTGAAAATTCTACCTTGGTTTTATCATTCTCCCAATCCACAAATTCCCCCCATATGATGTTGGTTAGAAGTCAATGTAACATGGGCTTTACTATTATATATAGAAAAGGATTTAGTAACATACAAGATTTCTTTAAAATTAAGTAGCCATCATCTCCATGTTATCCTCACCAAATAAAATATTAGTAAAAAATATATGCATATATAAAAAAATAGAACTCAATATGATAATGTATCAATCACATATCAAGGACCCAATCCATATGTTAATGATTGATGAACCGTGATATCGGGGCCTCGATATCACATCCACGATAGCGGGTAGACGATATCAGAGCCTACCATGCAATCTTGGATACCTGATATTGGGACCTGCCTCCTTGCATATAAATACGAGGTGGGCACACATAGTTTAGTAGTTAGATAGTTAGTCCCTTAGCCAAACTCTTGCCTTTTCTTCCCTCCAAAGTTAGAATTCTGTGTGCTTGTAGTAGGAGTCATCAAATGAATAGATCTTTATTCGAGCATTATGTACCTAAGCACACCTTGTGTATGACAATAAACATGAACTTTATGATAAACCTTGCAGCATCCAAAATAGATTAATTAGTGTTAATTGATGTTATTAAATGCTGTCTTAGTTAATTAATGATTCTCTCTCACCCTACAACTCTCCTAAGTAAGTACACTCAGTACGATCACTTCAAGCATGCATGTAACACTTGGTAACCTAGTAACAATTAGCATTTGGTAACCCTAGTAGTGTTGCATTGGTTCAAGATGTCTACAGCAAGTGAGAATAGATATTGGTGTTAGAATTGGTTAAAGCCTAGTTAATTAGTAGTTAAGTTAAATTAGTCACTTAGTTATCTCTCTCTTCTCCCTTATTAGCAACAAGACATAAACACATAAAAGCTATAAAAATCATATGCCTAAAGCTTAATTAACCATATAATCATGACATACAAGTAAGTTTGGGAAGACAATGATCAACCAACCCATCCTTGTTCCACAAGGGAACATAAGCACTTAGTCCTTGGAATTCAACCAGATCGTGCATGAAATGCTCATATTCATATGGTTGAATGTAGGGGTACCTCACCACTCATCAT
Organism: Gnetum montanum; assembly: GCA_015680685.1. Taxonomy (NCBI): domain Eukaryota; kingdom Viridiplantae; phylum Streptophyta; class Gnetopsida; order Gnetales; family Gnetaceae; genus Gnetum; species Gnetum montanum. The sequence continues at coordinate 117,298 of MNCI01037175.1, read as the reverse complement.
TGGTTGCATTGCCGAGGACTTAGTTGTTTGTGCGCTAATTACAACTTAGGAAATCATTCACATCATTGGAAAAAACCCTTAGGGTTGATTGAGAAAATAATAAACAAGAATACATTGCACACTGAATAAACAAGTATGTCTCCTTCTTCGTACGAAAGTGCCTCAATGCCTAGGTCTAAAATAGGAAATAATTGGTGGTGTAATACACATGACGTTGATTCACTAGTCCCCCAACAAGTTAGAGTGGTATATATTCATCTTAATGAGTATATACTAGACTTCGCCTTTATCATCCATCAAGATGAAAAACTACGTTGGTGAGACCTAGAATGTAACATAGTGTTACCTCCTAATCATTCACTCCCAAGCATGCTTCTTCATGCTTTCACATGAATTAGCAGGCTGCACTTACATGGAGAGTACATTGTGCAAGACCATGACTCAAGAGAGTATCATCCCATGAAGGCACAACATCAAGGGGACTTGTAACAGGAGAGACATTATAAGTCTTTGAAGGGTAAGTGATCCCAGGATGTCCCACATGTCTTAAACAAAAATGAGGGTGGTGAACCTACCTTAGGAAGCCACCCACACAATAATGTTCCTTCCTTGGACTTTGGCCAAGGGGTTGTGTATCAGAACCTTCATTCCACTATTCATAACCTAGGTTCTAATACCCATGGGGATAAAGGATTTGAAAAAGGGACACAAACACATGATAAAGGTGGACATTCTAATCACAATCATGATTGAGGCTATGACCATTGAAGAGAAGGTAGCAGACACCATCATAGTGATAGTTTCCCTTCTTCTTCACCTTCATCATCTCCTTCACCCTCTCGTTTAGTATCTAGATGTAGTGATAAAGGAAAAGACCATGGGGATAAAGGTAGGAAAAGTGGAAGTCATAGATGAAATAGCTAGAAAAAGGGATGAGGACACTCTAGAGAATCACATCATAGAAGAAGGGAGAGTAAGGAACAACGTAGGCATCATAGACACCATGGACGAGATGATCACGATGAAGCCCTACTCGCTACTCAAAGTATGTTAAACATAACTAAGGCTATTAGAATTCCAACAAGGCACTAGAAAGATAGTAAGATCAAGAGATTAGATATGAACAATATCCCATGATTTGAAGGAGGATAAAACACTAATCCTCAGAATCACTTACAAGAATTCCATGATGCGTGTGCCTTACAAAATATAGAAAATGAATGGAAAAAACTTAAGTTGTTCCTACAAACACTAGTTAAAGAAGTAGAAAGTTGGTACCAGTCCTTAAAACCAGAATCCATTCATAGTTGGAATACCATGTTAGAATTTCTTAACAATAAGTACCAATCATAATCCCAAGTGTCCAACCTACAAAAGCAAATCCAAGGCTAGAAACAAGGAGGACATGAACCCTTGGATGCTGCCATGGGCTGATACTATGCCCTATTACATTGTTGTCCTGCCCATGGTTATTCGCAAAGGGATCAACTATGCCATCTCGTAGATGGGCTTAGGCATGAAATAAGAAGAACCCTTAGAACTTATGCCCAAGAAAGATTATTCAAGCTTAGGTCCCATCAAATTCAAAGACTATTGGAGCAAGTTGCTAATGAATAAGGTGAACTATGGAAGAGAGAAAGATTATGATTGGTACTGATTAAGGGTCTTCATCCTCTCAAATTCAAAGACTATTGGAGCAAGTTGCTAATCTGATTAGATCAAAGTTAGAAATCTTTCCAAGAAATTTTCTAATCTTGTGAGTCCTTTAATATATTTACAAATTGTTAAAAATGAACCATGCAAGGCTCTTTTGGATTCAAGTTCTGGTGTCAACTTGATTTCTCAAGAAATGTACAAGGCCTCGAACTTGTCTTCATTAAAAAAGAGCATTTATCATCTAAAGTTAGCTAACTAGTCCATCACTATCCCATTGGGACTAATTGAGGACATTGTTACCATTGTTTATGGGTGGTTGTACCCAGTTGATTTTCTAGTGATTCAGGTGAACAACGGTAAGGAGGACTTCCCAATCATAATGGGAAAAACATGGCTAAGCACAGTTGATGTGCACCTAGGAATCTATGATCTTTCTATAGAAATATCAAAGGATAACACATTCAAAAAGATCAAGAAGAAGAAAGTTCCATGCAGCGCATACAGTGACATAGGGTGTAATTGCATCCAGAGGTCATGGGTTGTGCAAAGTTTAACATTGCCTACATGCAATTAGTGTGAACAAGTGATCAACATACAAAGATTCATGTATGCAATAGTCGCATGACAAAAAGACACCCATTGGTTGATAGCTAATTAAGAAAGTAGTTCACTCATATGCATGGACCCAATTGAGGGTTTTAATTGCACTTACATTGATAGCATAGATGCATTAGAGCAAGTCCACTGCCAACTTCCAAGTCTTAACCTTGAAAATATCAACTAGGGAAAGTTGGAAATTCTTAAGAAATTTAAGCAAGAGCCCCTAGAGCTGAAACCATTACCCACTGGTATGGAATACACATTCCTTAAGAATGAAAAATCGATAATTATCAACGTGAAGCTTGCTTCGAAACAAAAAGATAAACTACTAAAGGTAATCAATAGATGGTTAAAAGTCTTTGCTTGGTCATATCCTAAATTACCTATAAAATATCCTAGGATATGCCAACATAGGATTTACATTGATCCCTCCATGAAGCCTCGAAGAAAACTGTAGAGGTGTTTGCACCCAAAGCTGAAGCAAGTAGTCAAGGAAGAAATCAAACAGCTTCTCAAGGCTAAGTTCATATACCATCCATTGCTAATAGCAAATGGGTTAGCCCCTTAGTTATTGTGCTTAAAAAGGGAGGAAAATGGAGGATGTATATATATTTTAGGCTACTAAATATGGCAACATTCAAAGATCACTTTCCATTGCCATTTTTTGACCAAGTCTTAGACACCATCGTAGGGCATCACTATTATAGTTTTCTAGATGGAT
>MNCI01037175.1:67781-113932 GCA_015680685.1 Gnetum montanum | reverse complement strand
AAACTATGCCTTAGGATCCATACTTACATAATTAGATGACCAAAAGTATCCTTATTACATCCACTACGCAAGTAGAAGTATCGTTGGTGCACAACTTAACTACACTACCATAGAGAAAGAATTAATGGCTATAGTGTTTGCACTAGAAAAGTTTAGACACTATGTATTGGGATATAAATTATATATACATACAGATCATAGTGCAATCTAGTTTCTCATGAATAAGCCAATGGTAAGCCCTTGTATCATACAATGACTTGTAATATTACAAGAGTTTGATCTTATAATGATCGATCGTAAAGGCACTGAGAACGTAGTTGCTGATCATTTATCTCAGTTGCGATGGAAAATAAGGAGGATGAGTATCTAATTTTTGATTATTTTCCTAATGAATTCCTCTTTATTGGTGTAGTGAATAATCAATCACCCATAGATACAAATTGGTATAGTAGCATTCTTACTTATCTCCTCACCCAAAAAATACCATAGGAGTTAAACCTTAAGAAGAAACAATAACTTCTTCATCGAGACAAGTACTTTATTTAAATCAATAGGCAACTTTACAAAGTGTGTTCTAATAGCTTGGTTCGATGGTGTGTTCCCGATATAGATCAATTGCAAGTTCTCCAAGATACTCATGAGGGTCCTTGTGGGGGTCATTACGCTAGGAGATGAACAATCATCAAGATCTTGCTTGCAAGATATTATTGGCCTACATTGCTTTGGGATGCCCATCAATTTTTCCAATCTTGTGAGCACTATCAATGTGATGGGGGAATGAATGCTAGAATGGAGGGTCTACAATAATGGATCCAACTGTTAGAACCCTTCGACATTTGGGAAATTGATTTTATGGGGCCAGTTACACCAATGTCTAATGGAAAAGCTTATATCATTATTGTTGTTGATTACCTAACTAAATTGGAAGAAGCAATTGCTGTTAAGGATTGTACATCATCTATAGTTGCATGATTTGTTCAACAATAAATCATAAATAGGATTGGTGTTCCTCTTACAGTTATTTCAGACAATGATACCCACTTCATAGGTGCAAATTTTCAAAAATTAATGCAACGATTAGGGGTTGAACACAAATTGACAACACCATACCACCCCCAAGCGAATAGTCAAGCTAAAGTTACCAATAGGGAGATTACCAAAATATTGATAAGAACTATTAGCAAGTTTAGGTAAGACTGGAGCACTAAACTAAAGGATACTCTTTGGTCATACCGCTCCACATGGAAACTCCCTACAAGCTACTCTCCCTATGAGTTAGTGAATTACCAATGCTCCCCATTCAAACTAAGCTCCATACACTATCCACGACATGTAACCTTAACCTTGACCTTAATATAGCATAAAAACAATAGTTAGTAACCATTAACTTGCTATATGAAAATCCACTAGCTACCATATCATCTAATGAATTGCATAAGGCATTCAGTAAAACATGTCATGACCTAAGGATTAGGAAAGTTAAATATCAATCGGGAGGTAAGGTTCTCTAGTGGAATACCACACATGTGCCACAACATACTAAATTTCAAACACTATGGGAAGGACCTTATATTATTTATGCAACTTCTCCTTCAAGGGCCATGACAAGATACAAACTTGAGATCCTAGACAAGAAACTATTGGTCAATGTACAATAAACCAAACCTTTCCATGAGGTTAGAAGAACCAGTACACATGCTACCTTTGTTGATGGACAACCTTACTCACTATTTCAAATCTCCTTCTTCTAGCTTAATCATGGGGGAGATGGCCACCTATGCTAACCATTTTAGGCACTTAGTTCTTTTTGAAATTTTGTTTTACACATTTTTCCAACTTTTTTTATTTTTATTTTACACCATTGTTCATATTTTTACTATTTATTTGTTTGCTTAATTTGGTTTCATTCATCATCCAATAAGTGCTCATGATGCTAGATTGAATTATATCATATTGATTACTAATGTTTGGTTTTTAACTTTGAATTATGATGCTGATATTAAGGTATGGTTCTTTTGGAAAAATAGCCAATGAGTCCATGTTGTCCACTTGTCCATACGACTCTATGGTCTCCTTTGGCTTGGAACTGTATAGTCCCTTTTTTCTAAGTAATTTTGTTAATGAATTGGTGGTTGGGTGCTTTTCAAAATTAGGAAAGACTCAAAGGATCAAGAGGGTGAGACTTTAAGGGGATTTGATGCATTTGTGCTAGCCATTCTCTTAGGGTTCTTGGATGATTTTTCTTGGGTTTTCACCATGCTAACATTTTTGAAAAATAAAGAAAATGAGTGAATAAAAATAAGTCTTTGCATGGTGTGGTTTTCACACAAAAAAAAATTGAGAATTCAAATCATACCCCTTAGACATAATAAAGTAGTATGGGCTACAAGCACTAGTTATGGAATTGGAAAGACATGTTACCCATGCCTGAAGGTTCCCTCTAACTAAAGCCCTTTCTCTCTTCCTGATTCTTCATCTCACTCTCCTTGGAATGGTGGGGACTCTTTGTAGAAGCATTTTTTTTATTTCAAGTGCATGGATTGATCAACTGTGTTGATGCAAGGTCACTGGATGTGGTTTGTTTGAGTTTGGATTTGGGATGAGTTCTACTTAGTCACATTAACCATAAATTACACAAGGGACTTTATACAACCTTGTTCTTAGGATTCCATTTCATTCTCTCCTCTCCATCTTTCTTCCCATCTTTCCACCTCATTACTAGTTTTATCATTAGTCCATTTCTAGGTTGATGCATTATTTTTCTTTGGTGAATTCTTGTGGATAAGTTTTTAACTCTTGCTTCCAAATGACATTCCTAGATCCTATGGACTCCTTGTTTTGTGTGTTTGTTAGGGCATAAAAGGCATAAGCCTACTTTAGGGAGGACCCATTGGCATCCCTTTTTGGTGCAATTGTTAACTTTTTTTACTTAAACATTTCCTGCAATTAATCATTTCCTGTGTCATCCCCATCCATGCCATCCATTTTATTGGCATTGCCATTGTTATTATTTTCCCTTCTTTCTTGTTCCTCATATTTTTCCATCTTATAGCTACCAGAGGTTCACTCTTAGTTGTGGGGGCCCTAGCACAAATTTTTCAATTGTTTTCCATTTTACTATTCACCTAACCCCTACACCTTGGATAGTCACCAATGATAAATCTTTGAACTAGTTTCTACCATAACCATAACTTAACCAATGTGCTTCATATCGAGGCAAGGTATCAATTGCATTGTGGTTTATCTATCCTTTCTTGTTTGTGACTATGTCGTGTGTGCAGATGATGATCATTCAAACAATGGACTGGGCTTGGAGGAAGCACTCAGGATGGACCAAAATTGGAGCATTTATGAAAGGAGCAAGTTTGGTGGCATGGCTATCGATAAACAATGGAAGGTGCAACCTCGGCATTGGTAGCAACATGATTCATCTTCTTTCTCTCTCTTTCTCTTCAAGCTACCAAATAAGGCCTGGATGTCATTTATGTACAACTATTCACCACAATGGTCATGAACACTAATGTTGTAATATGCTTATAAATCCATTCACTGGGCACGTTGAGCCTACCATCCCATTCCACTATCAATTTTTTTTAGTCAATAATTCCATACCTTCCCAATATTTTCTAAGGAATGCGATGATGAGTTTTTATTTAATCATGGGGGTATGATAAACCGCAATATTGAGGCCATGATATCACATCCACAATATCAGGTGCATGATATCGAAGCCTACCATGCAATGTTGGATACCCGATATCAGGACCTATCTCCTTACCTATAAATAAGAGGCAGGTGCACTTGGTTTAGTAGTTAGATAGTTAGTCCCTTAGCCAAAATCTTGCCTTTTCTTCTCTCTAGAGTTAGAATTATTCTTGTGTGCCCACAGTAGGAGTCATCAAGTGAATGGATCTTTATTTGAGCATTGTGCATCAGAGCATACCTTGTGTATGACAATAAAGAAGAACTTTATGATAAACCTTGCAGCATCTAGAATAGATTAATTAGTGATAATTGATGTTATTAGATGCTTTCTTAGTTGATTAATGATTCTCTCTCACCCTACAACTCTCCTAAGTAATTACACTCAGTACAATTACTTCGAGCATGTGTGTAACACTTGGTAACCCAGTAACGATTAGCGTTTGGTAATCCTAGTAGTGTCGCACTGGTTCAGGATGTGTACAACAAGTGAGAATGGATACTAGTGTTAGGATTAGTTAAAGCTTAGTTAATAATTAGTTAAGTTAAATTAGTCACATAGTTATCTCTCTCTCCTCCCTTATTATCAACAAGACATAAAAACATAAAAGCTATAAGAATCATATGCCTCAAGCTTACTTAACCATACAATCGTGACATACAAGTAAGTTTGTGAACACAATGATCAACCAACCCATCCTTTTTCTACAAGGGTGCATAAGCACTTAGTCCTTGGAATTCAATCAGATCGTGCGTGAAACGCTCGTATTCGTACGGTTGAATGTAGGGGTACCTCGCCACTCATCAATGATCTTAAATATCATATATTCGCAAAGGTTGATGAGTCCTAAGTGTCATATATATATTTTAAAATCTTATTATGTGTTAGTTTATATTTTATTTTGGAATACATGTAAGGTTTAGAACATGAATTAACCACTTGAATACTAATTTTTTCAAACCTAAGGATTTTTAGTGATGATTTATCATCTTCTTTCTATAAATTGATAGGTCATAACCATGTTTTATGGTTTGAAATTGTGTATAAAATTATAATGGTCAAAGCATCATTATTCTTCACTATTTCAGTTTCTAAAAATGTAATGTGTAACCCCTCATTTAAGTCACAACAAAAGTTATGATAACCATACAACGACTAGAATGCATCTTAAAATTTATGTTACCATTAAAAGGATCATTGCCTTCTAGATGTCATACATTGGTGAAGGAATGAAATCTAAAAAGTGTAAAATGAACTAACATCACTAACAAAACAACAAAAAATCATTATAATTAAATAAAATATGAATTTCATCAAACCTAAATAAAATTCATAATGAATCATTTGCATAACCATAGAAACAAAGATCCAAATATTATCTACATAATAAGGCATTACAAATTAATTTTATCAATGATATACCATCAAATTAAAATATGCATTATAATAAATTTTCTTACCTTATTACAGAAACTACTAGCAAAAATATTCACATGGCTAAGCTATTCTAAGTAGGCTCAAAAACCCAAGCAAATGAAACATATCATTGATTAGATCTAGGAAGGATTTAGAGGGAACCTTAAATAACAATACTTACATCAATTTGAAAGGCTACACAATCTTGGCTATCACTTATCTCGTATTTGCTAGGGTCTCCTTCTTTAGTTCTATCTCCAAGATGTTAGGGAAGCAAATGGATGATATGTAATAGAAAGATTAGCATGTATTTATATTAACAAAGATATGCTTGGATCAATCCAAATATTTCATAACTAAAATTAGAAAGAAAATATATACATAAATATAACAGTAAAAATATAACTAGCAATTCTAAAATAATCTATACATAACATTAGTCATAAAATGTAATACTAGATAGCTATACAAACATTATATATTAACCAATGTTCAATCATCAAATCAAATTATAATCATGTCAGAGTACTATGGCATACTATCATTCTATAATTAAAACATAAAAAATATTAAAACATTATTAAACAATTACAAAATCATATGAAATATACAACAATGAAAGCATAGCACATACCAAATGTAAAATCCAATGTAGCAATGAGCTATCTAGTACTTGATACCTTCTTACTCAAACTTCAAATAAAACTATTAGTGTACATATTCTTGAAATAAAATGAACTACTAAATCCACTAATTTAAGAGAAATCCTTAAATCCATTGAAGAAAAAGCTTCTCTTTGAATTCTAGCATATGTAATGACTGCTAGACATTCAATCCACTATGAGAATGATATCATTAATAAGTTTTTAGTAATTGATAATCAAAGAGACTATCTATGGTACCATATATGGTGGAATCATCTAATGTACTTTTCCTCTTGGAAGATAACTTACACTCAACAAGTGTCTCTCACTAGAAAGCATGTGATTCATGAGGTTGATCTTTGTACACCTATTGTTCCCCTTGCTAATGTGCTCCACTTGCTGGTGTGATAAATTTTAATACATGTTGTGGTTGATCTCCTTTTAACTCCTTAAAATTTCTTTGAAAATAATTACTCCAAGAGAAAATACAAACTTTCCTTAGAATCTTCTATAGAAGTATTGGTATCTTACAAAACTCTTTCATAAACCTCTTATAGTAACTTGTTAATTTAAAGAAACTTCTAACTTTATTAATTATAGTTGAAATATATCAATTTTAAATCATCAATACCTTAGAAGAATTCACTATTATACATGCTTCATATCATATTAACAAGAAATTTAAATATCTCTCTTTGAGAAGCCATCCTTAGAAGGATTAAATATAGTTATTATTTCCTTAAAGTTTGTGGTACTATCCTCAAATATTTTTTATGTTTATTTTCATCCTTAGATTAGACCAAAATGTCATTGATACATATATTAATGAATTTTTCTAGGTAAGTATATATCACACTATTCATGAAATGCTTGAAAATTTTTGATGCATTATTGAGTCTACAAAACATGACTAAGAACCTATAATGTTCATAGCTTGTCCTAGAAGCTATCCTAGATATATTCTCATTCTTCATCCTAACATGGTAATATATAGACTTAAATAAATCTCAAAGAGAATTTTAGCTTTTATCAATTAATTGAATACATCATTATTTCTAGGTAGAATATGTTGTTTCTTAATTGTTAATTAATTTCATTGTTTATAATCAATGCAAAACCTTAAGCTATCATCCTTTATTTTAACAAAGAGTAGTGAAGCACCACAATGTAAAATACGTGGTTAAATCAAATTCTTATCCATCAACTCTTAAATTTTTATCTTATGTTTTATAATTTCGATGAGAAACATCCTATGAGTGCCTTGAAAATTTATTTCAAGGATTGATAGTAATCTCAAACTCAATCTCTCTATTTGAAGATATTCTAAGAAGTTTATTCATATATACATCCAAGAAATCATGAGTTACAAGAATATATTTTACATCCTTCTAAATAACATCATGCACTTAGAAATTATAATGCTTATGATCTTGTTTATACAACCTTTTTTTATTTCTTAGTTATTGTTAATTTAAATTTGATCTATCTCTTACTTGCATGGATATAACTTATTTCTCATAAGGATATTGATGTATGAGGATGTTATTTCCACAATAAAAATATCCTTGAAACTTAGATAATTAATCCATTCCAAGAATCACATCATACACTCCAAGGTTCATCACTGTAAGAACATTTCTCCTATAACATTTAGATGCTTTAAGCCTAAGACCTTAGTTTTGCTCTTTATTTTCTAATGCTTTATTTAATATAATATTTTAAAAATGTATTATCATGAATAATGTTATGCTAGTTTATACTAATGTCTTTATTATGCTTATAGTTATAGTTATGCATCTTTATGTTTGAACCTTAACTTGTAATACCCTATGTTTTGGCTACTGGTTAGTATACTTTGCTCCTTGAAATTTTGAGTTTTGGGATGCATTGGTGTATTATGATCATTAGTTATATGCTACTTTGATACATTTTATAGTTAAAAAATTTTATATATTTCTTACATCATGAGCTATAATTATGTATTTCTTTTGATATTTATTGTTGATGTATTTTCATCTAATATATTTGCACTAATCCTATTAATCAGTATGGTAGGATTTCATGGAGGTTGTAATGGGAGGATGGCATGATTGAAAACTTATGGTTTCATTTGGTATATTATGTTATAAGATAATTATGTTTTATATTTAATTTAATTTAATGTAATTTATCATATTAGTCTAGTCAGTATATTAATTATTAGCATATATCATTTTTATGCATTGTAAGAATAAGTTACAATGAAAAAGAGAGTGATAGAAATTCATGTGAGTTGTGGAACTCTTGATTGAATGATTATCTTAGTTAATTTCTTATTATAGTAACTAGCCTAATTTTCCTTCACATGATTTTAGCACTCTCATTCAAGTTCCATGAATCATGTAATATGTACACCTTGATATTTTACATCTAAAGGAGTGGTGTTGCTAGAATCTAATGTGTAGCCTACCTCAATAAACTCCAAAAGTATTTATTTCACAAGCTTCCTAAGAAAATTCAAGTTAGTAAATAGGAGAAACATGATGAAATGGAGAAAATATCCTTTTTTATTAAAATAAAAATCTGAAAATGTAGAGAAAAACATCAAAGACTAAGAAGCCAACCTCAACTCATAACTCTCCCAAGGATCTTAGAGGTCACATATTGATCCTTAATTTCTCACAATGGAGCCAAAGCTTAGGCCAAGACACTTATAAGAGATTCTCTTCACCTTTCTTAAGTTCTATACCTTGCCTCTTACTCAATTATTCTTAGGATCTCTTCTTTCATAATCTCTTAATTGACCTCTCAATTCTCTCTTCTCTCACTCTTACAAAAATGTAGGCCTTTGACTCTTATTTATAGTTTCTTGTTATGATCTTTCATCTTTCCTTCAATTCATAATGAAATTTGATATCTATTGCAATCTATACAAGATGTCTTTTCCAAGTATAGAGTAATCAAATGAGACATCTTATATCTAGTGAAGAAATCTTGCATGCTAGGAAGGCATCTCTCTTGCTAGGGCCAAGAATAAAGATGCTTTTTTTGAGTACTAAAATCTTTGGATGCCTTGAAAGAAGTTTCCATTGATCCTGGTAGCCCCTAAAATTATCAAAATAGGCTTAAAATACCTTCAAATACACCAAAAGACTCTATAATCATCATTAATAAGGTCAACATAAGAAGAAATTTGAAAAAGACTCACACACATAAAAAATACATTGAGGATTATACAAGGGTTGGATGATGTCCTCGTCATCTCTCTCACATGTAAATATATCATGCTTAATGACCTTTCAGAAGCTATAAGGTATCATGCCCCCATGAATTAAGGTCATCATTATAGGCACAATAATCAAGACTAAATGCATCCAAAACATGTGAACAACTATCATTTGAGGTTTTGGTTTTCACATTTTCTTAATCATGGAGGATTTTTCTCATGTTTCACCATGCTTCCTTCATCTGATCATCTTCTTGGAATGTTTCCCTTGCATCTTCATGATGACTCAAGCTTCAAAAAAATGAAGAATAAGAAAACCCAAAAAGATTAGGATTCCTTAAACCAACACCCTTTCTTTCCTTCTTTTTTATCTTCTTTACCTTATTCTTTTTGGTGTTTGAAAGACTCTCACTCATCCTTTCTTCATATCAACATCATAATAATTTGGATTGTCTTCATGTTTCTTATCCATTTTAGAGCCAAGAAAATCAAGTTTTCAACACATTTTACAAATTCATAATTTTTATGATCAATAGCAAGCATCTCAAAATTCTAAAAAATAATATCATTATCAATGTCTTCACTAATATCAATAATGGCTTTCTCATAATAACTATACCAATTACCATCAACATTAAACACATTACAATTTTTAGTCTTCCTCTTAGCAACAATTGTATCAAAATTCACAACATAATTCTCATTCTCTTCATAATCATAACAATAATCATGATGCTCATCATTACCATTGAACAAACCACTACCAAGCTGAAGTGTAAAATTAGCATCCATCATACTATCATTAACATGAGAAAAATTAATATCATCAACAAAGTAATTCTTTGTGACTTCTAACATCCATCTTTTCATTTAACTTGATCTTCAACATATGGCTATCTAATCTCATAAAATCTTGAATGTTTCAAGATCCTAAATAGAAGTTTGAAATTCCAATGGTTCCTTCTTTTTAAAGCAATCATGAACATGCTCTTCATTCCATTTTGGAGGTGCCAACTAAAAATTTAAACTCTCCTCCATGGATTTAACATTAGTTTCATCAAAAATATCATCAAAGCAATCATTCTTCCACATACCTTGGCAAGAAGACTCATTTCTCTCCCATGAGATAGTCTCAACTTGGCTTAGAATATTCTTTTCCTTGCCACAAGGTATAAAACAATTACAAAAAGGATGAGTATCATATCTTCTAGTGCTACGTTTGATCTTCTTTGAAGAACTACCTTGATCTTTACCACACTTTTGGCTTTTGTAGCAATGAAAAGTCTTGGTTGCTAGAAAAATAAGGATTCTTAGTCATAAGCAACCTTAACCCTAAGTACCTAGGGCCTCCACAAGAAAAATGAAATTTAGGGTACCTTGGATGGTCTAGTATATCACCCAGGAAGTTAGGGAAGGTGCAAAATGAGGGTATAAAAATGTATAAAGTTTGTAGATATAAAACCAAAAATGATCAGAAATTGCGCATAAAATAAACTATGAACTTTATTAATTTGAATAAATAATGAGTTTAGACGTATGTAAAAAAGTGCTTGTAGGAGAGCAAAAGGAGGTTCACTTGGGTAGGGGTTCCAAGCCCATTGAAGTAGATAGAATCTACTCCATGATCTAGATTCTTGGTCACTCTCAATGTTTTCAAATCTCCTCTACTTCTACTCAAGATCTACAACATTGGATCACTACCGAGGTTGAGAAATGTTAAGGATTTGGGTAGCCAAAGTGCTCCATGCTAGGACATGGGGATCTAAGGGGGGTAACATTAAAATCCAAAGCTCATCAATCCCAAGGACTAATAGGGGATAATAGGTTGTAGAGGATCCACAATATTATGCCCCAAGAAGCTATGTTTCTACTAAGGAAGCAATAACTCTTTGATTCCAAATTCTCAAAGTATTTCAAATCCCGAGGATGTGTAATTGCAAAATTGTGGAACCTTGAAATGACAACAAGGTTTTATTTTTATAGGATATTGGCCATGATTTTGTTTGTAAATTGGTTGCCACATTTAGGGGTGGTAGGTGGAATCCATCCTCATGTGCCCTAGCTGGTTGACCCATCCACACTGGTTGATTCCTCCATGCTAGAGGTAGGTGAGATCTAGCCCCATGCACTCATCCTAGCTAGCTTTGAATTCTTCTAGTTGTCTTACCATCTTGTAAGGGGGTGTCAGCGTAGAAAAGTGTATACACCCACCCCCCCTCTAATAAAACCCATCATATTACCATTTATGGCATTCCAAATGGCATTTTTGAGGCCCCCCCGCCAAGCCCAAATATAGAAAATTGATGACTCTTTTCACTTGGGGAATGAGGCTTTGGTCACTTATATAAAATTTTTCAGCCCCAAAAATATGCAATATGTTATCTTGCCCCTTATGGATTACAACCTTCACATTTAGAATAAATTTTTACCTTAGGTTTCATGGGATGGGGTTACAAAGGTTATAAAATGAAACTCTGGTGGTGTTTCATTAGTTCCTCTTTGTTGGTGTCCGAAGGATTGACCTTAGAAGCACTAAAAAAGAATATAAAACACCACTACATGTCCATCACCAATGTTCCCTTCTCACACTTGATGTAGTCATGTTGAATCATGTTGAAAAGTGCTTGTGATGATGTGATTGAGCTATGATGGAGAAATGGTTATGGTAATTAGGGAGATGTTCATGGAGGATAACAATGCATTTCAAGTGTTGTCATTATGGCTATGCCATGATGTTGCTTATTTTGAAGTATTGGTTGCTTAGCAAATACATTTGAGGATCCAATCACTTTTCTTGAACATTTCTTTGACTATTGGGCTTTGAAGCTTCATTGGTCATTTAGTCCCTTGATAATTTGCTTCCCCCCATTTTTTTGTGGGGTGAAACCTTCATTGGGTTTTATTGCCAAGGCAGGTTTGACATAGTTTTCCCATTGAGTGAGTTGTGTTACACTTAATGGACTTGGTGGTTTTCCCATCAAATGAGATGTGTTATGCTCAATGGACTTAGTGACTTTCCACTAAATAAATTGTATTACATTCAAGTGGACTTGAGAATTGAGCATGATGAAGAGATATCATATGGCTATAATGAATGAGTGGTGAATGTAGGTCAACCCTGTTTTCCAAGGCATGAAAATTTGTAATGAGGTTATAGGGTTGGGCTCAAGAAATGGTGCTAGAGAAGGGTAAAGGGTATAAGAAATCTTGTCACAATAATACAAACTTACCAAATCATGCACATCAAGATTACGTTATGACTTGCTACCATGATGAGTTGCATCCTTGTAATAGCATTATGATTCATCCTACAAAAACAACTCCAAGAGGACAAGGAAACCAAGCAAAAAGACCATGTTATATCATTATAATGAATGCAAGCTTTATAAAATGTCAAAACCAAGTGACTCGGGTTATTAATCTTGCTAGTTTAAGGCCATGATAAGTAATGGTATCACCTTAAGGCCTTGGTAGGTCATTATGCCAGTTTAAGATCATAGTGAACCATGTTGATGAAGGCCTTGGTAGGCCATATTTCCAAATTAAGGCCTCAACAAGGCATATTTCTAGTTTAAGGCCTTAGCTGGCCATGGTGTCAATAGTTTTAGGCCCTACCAAGCTATTTAAAGTAGGCTCTCTTGTTGATGACTATCAACTACATGTAATATGGCTTTAGATAGGAATGATTAACTAGATTATCCAACTCATTCTCATTCATGTTGGCTATCCTAAATGATTTGTTACCATAGGCTCTAGTGACAAGGAAGGTACCTTCCCAATTGGTGAAGAATTCATTTGCATGCTTGCAAAAAACTTTGAGGACTAGGTCATCTTCTTTGATCTTATGCTTGAGCAAGTTATGGTGGTTTTTTTGCTTCTACCTCTCTTGATAGTATTCAATGTGAGTAAGGACTTGCATACATTGCTCCTCCACCAAGTCTAGGATCATTATCCATAACTCCTTTTTCTAGTCATCATTGATGAAGCTAGTCAAGGTTACTTGAAGTGACAACACCTACAATTCAAGAGGTACAAGGACCTTAGAACCATAAAATAGAATATAAAGGTTTGCACCAATTATCATGCAATAGGTTTTTTTGTAGCTCCATAGTGCATGGGAAAGCCACTTATGCCATTTTTGCTTGGTGTTATTGAGCATTTGCTTGAGCAAGTTGATGATGACCTTGTTGCTTACTTCTACTTTTTCATTTCCTTGAATGTAATAAGGTGATGAGAGAGAATGCTTAATGCTTAAGTTGTGATAGAAATATTTTGTTTTGTAGCTACTAAATTATGGTTCATTGTTTGTAACTATGGTCATGGGTATGCCAAAATGGGCTACAATGTTATCTAGGATAAATTTGTAGACTTTCTTAGATGTAGTCTTCATTAGGAGAATAGCTTTAACCCATTTAGTAAAGTATTCGATTGTAGTGATGATGAAGCTATGTCCTATGGAAGACTTAAGAATTATAGGTCTAATGATATCCAACCTCCACCATTGAAATGGCCTACCATGCCTTTGGCATGTGTCACATCACTTAATCTTCTACATGAAATCACTTTCCATATGGGGTCAGTAGTAGTTTAACCATCTAATCTTAGTGGCCATAGCGCTAGGTCCTATATGTCCTCCATAAATATGTTCATGAACCTCCTCTAGGACTATTCTAGCTTTGGTTTTACCTAAGCACTTTAGTAATATGCCATCGTAGGTGTACCGCCCAAAATCGTCGGTCCCTGGCTGGAAGGAAAAACAGAGACTACGGGATCGCAGGGCAAGCACAGATGACCCTACCTTTGCCTGAGGCCGAGCTAGAATGCACGAAAGTAGGGTACCTTGGGTGGTTCGCACGCGGATCAGACAATGATTTCCCCGAGCGTCACCGAAGTGTTATATGCCGGGTTATACGTAAACTGCGTAACAGGCGTAAAACCAAGCGAACAGTGTAAATAGGGCGTAAACAAAATGTAAACGGTGTAACAGCGTAGACAGCGTGTGTAGCGTAAAACGTAAACAAAATGTAAATAGTGTAACAGCGTAAACAAGGCGTGTACAGCGTAAACAGCGTGAACAGAGCGCAGGCAGCGTGATCAGAGCGTAAATGTAAGCGAGCGTAAGCAGAAACGCATGCAAGAAATTAGCGTAAACTGTAAAGCATAAACTGTAAATTGTAGACTGTGAACTGTAAACTGTAAACTGTATTATGAAATGGGAATGTGATGCACCGATCTAACGCAGTTGTGGCTGGGCACAAGGTGGACGTAAAGCCCCGGTGGGTGCAGGGATGTGGCTGGTTCGCACGGTAGGCGGAGCGTAGGGACTGTGTTCGGCGTACAGGACTTCCAGCGTAAGCGTAAGAGGGTTTAAGGCTCTGGGTTGTAGCGTAATTGCTCTGGGGTTTGCTCTGGTAAATTTTTGCCGACCTTGAAAACGTGGAAAACTGGGCTTTTTATAGGTGGGGTTTTACCAGGAAAATCGGGTCAGGAGACACATGGCATGTCGACCATGTGCGTACAATTTAGAAATATGGTATACGCTACATCAGGCAGGCGGATACGCTGGGCGTATACGCCGGACTTGGTGGGCGTGTGAACTTTGGTGGACACTGGGCATATACGCTGATGAATGCTGGCGTATACGCTGGGGCGTATACGCTAATGGATGCTGTCGTATACGCTGGGCGTATACGCTGATGAATGCTAGCCGCCAACTTGCTTCAATTCTTGCTCCTGTTGCACTTGCTGAGCGTACATGAGGCGTGTATGTTGGGTGTCGGGCGTATACGCTGGGCGTAGACGCTGGACGTCGGGTGTATACGCTGGCACAACACTTGGTAAAAATCGAGTGTTTCGATCCTCGAAATTGCCATGTGTGACTTCAAATGTAGCCAACATCGTCTGAGGGTCACGGGGATCTGCTTCTTGTCAGAAAAGTGCCAAACTCGAAATTTTTGTGGTGTTTCAGTAGGATTGCTAACATAATGCCTTATCACCTATGATGGCATACTAATTCAAATCTTTATGTATAGCATCCTTTTGAGTAGTAGTCAGGCCTTGTGGGGATTCACCATGCATAAGGTAAAATTTGATATCATCATACCACTCCCTTACAAGAGTAGTATGAACAATAGCCACAAAGGTATCCTCAGCATTCTAAATGATGAGAATAGCATAGTTCATGGTTAAGATGGAAAACTTACTAAACACATCTAGTGTAACATTTAGGGATAGCATTGTGATTACATTGACTATGAAATTCTTGTTTCATAGTATGTGATGGATATTAATATCTATGAATTTTTGTAACAATTTCTTCCCTAGGTCACAATAAGGTTGTAAGTATTTGGCTTTACATTCATAGACCTTGATTACTTGGTTAATCACAAGTTGAGAGTTTCCTTTGATCATTAAGTATTTGATTTTTAGGTTACAAGCTACCATCATCCCTATGATGAAATCCTCATACTCTACTATGTTGTTAGTACATGGAAACTCAAAATGATAGGCAAAGGATCAGATCTTGCTAGATGGAAAAGTTATGATGGTAGTGACATTCACCTCATAGGTAGTTGAACCTCCATCAAAATGCATGATCACCTCATAACCCTTGGACACTAGGTCAATAGTATTAATGTGCTTGTTAGGGAATTCTAGATCTATGGATGCATGGTCATTAATAGGTAAATATATAAGTTATACAACTATAGCTTGACCTTTCATCAAGGATGGAGAAATGTAATGAAGGTCAAACTTCATAGTTATGGATTTTCATCAAGTTATATAACTAATTTTGTAGATTTTGATCATTATGGATCTAAACATGTTATCTTTGAAAATGACATTGACATGGCCTCTAAAGAGGTAGTGTCCCACTTCTTCAATGAGACGGCTAGTGCTAGACAATACTTCTCCACTTTAGTATATCAAGTATGATGAGTGGCGAGGTACCCCTACACTCAACCATACAAATATGAGCGTTACACGCATGATCCAGTCAAACTCCACAGACTGACTAGTTGTGGCATCGAGACAGTTAGCCTTAGGTCACAATTTTTTGTCTTCCCACCTGGACTAGTATTGGCTTTGTCACGTATGGTTTAGTCTAGAGTGAGGTGTATGATGGTTTTATAATCTAATGCTACTCATGAAGGCAATGGAAAGTAATATTAACTAAGCTAGGAGAGAAGGCTGAGAGAATCTAAACTAGCCTAAGTGCAGTGAGCATCCATTCCTTGATTATCCATACACATCTTGGACTTCATGCACAACTACCACTAGGATTACCAAGTGCAGATCCTAGGTACGCTACTAGGTTATCAAGTAGTCACACTTAAATGCTCATAATCAAGTCGTACTCATTCTGCATTTAACAGGAGTTTAAGGGTGAGAGATGTTAACTAAGAAAGAAGTAAATAACAATTAATTAAATGATTAATTAAACTAAGTAAATGCTACAATAATGAAGTAATCTTGATCTTTATTTCTGATCATGTGTGTGTCCAAGTACATCACACTCGAATAAAGGATGCCATACAATTACAATCACCACATTGCAGGCATACACTAGGAGGAAAAGGGTTGAGAAGAAAAGCAAAAACTAAAATCAAACTTAACTCTAAAAACTAACTTTCTTCAAATCTGTCTACCTCTTATTTATAGATGAGGAGATAGGCTACGATATCGTGTCAGCAGTGAGATCATGGATGCGATATCGTGGATGTGATATCATGGGTGCAATATCATAGCTGTCAGCAAATTCCTGACTCATGAAAGTCTTATGGAAAGCTAATGCATGACTAAGGTAGTATACAGGAATTTCTACTCCATCATCATGTTTCTGATAGAGTAAAGAGGCAATGGATGTGTTTGACATGGCAAGGTAAATGTAAAATAGTTTACCCTCTTATGGACGATAGACTATTAGTAGTTATGCCAACTCTTGCTTAAGGTTTTCAAATGCCTCTTGGAATTTAGCTATCAACTCATATTAAACCCCTTTGTTAAGTAAGTGTTGCATGAATTGTAATTTATCTATAAGCCTAGTGATAAGCCTAAGAATAAACTGTAATCTATCTTGTAACCCTCAAAGCTCCTTAAGGATGGTAGGCATTGCTAATTTGGAAATGGCCTTAACCTTATCGAGATTGACACATATCCCTACTTTAGATACTACAAAGCCAAGCATCTTACCAGTGACATTGAAGACACATTTCTTAGGATTGAGCCTAAGCTCATACATGAGGCATCATTTAAGCATAAGATCTAGTTCTTTAGAATGGTCTCTAGCCACTTTGGACTTAATAGTTATATTGTATATGTATTCATTGAGTAAACCTAACATGTAATTGTTGAAGATATAGGTCATGGCTTTGTGGTAGGTTGCTCTCACATTCTTAAGGCCAAAGGGCATCATAGTATAGCAAAAGCTCCCACAAGGGGTCATGAAGTTTGTACTACGTTAATGCTTTAGATTGATCCTAATCTATTTATACCCTAAGAATGCATCCATGAAGCACAACAGGGCATGTTTGTCTATAAAATAGATAAGTTGATCAATACTAGGCAAAAGGAAGTCATCCTTGATTGTCACTTTATTTATATCTCAAAAATTGATGCAAATTCAAGTACTCCCATTTTTCTTAGGGACTACCACCATGTTGATCACCCATTCAATGTAGTTAACAACCCTAATGAAACTAGCTTGGTAGAGCTTTAAGATCTCATCACTAACTACTAAGGCCAAATCAAGTCTAATCTGGTGCATTTTTTGCTTAACTAGTCTAATGCTAGGATCTAGCATGATGTTGTGCTAGACTACCTATGGGTATAGGCCTAGCATATCCTCATATGATCAAGCAAGTACCTTAATGTTACCTTGTATGACCTTGGTGATTTCTTGAGCCAGTTGAGGTTTTAGTGAGGAACTTGATTTAATGTTTTTCTCCTCACCACTATAGATGATATAATCAACCATGCAACTATTTTCTAATCTTTCATATATTAGGGAATGTATAAGGTCTTTGTTGCATGATCTTTTACTTCATGTTCCCTTCACTTACAATCTTAAATGGGAGCTCTTACCACAATTTATTTATGACCTTAGCGTTGTTGTTCTTGGGTTGGTTGATTTCGTTATGGTTCTTGGGTTCATTTTTTGTTGTAGGAGTTTCTTCTTGAAACTTCACCTCAAATCCTTACTCTATTTCAACAATATTGATGAACAAGGGAACTACCTTATCTCCATGGATTATGACACCTCCCTTGTAAGGTAGGTGAATTTCTTAATGAATTAGAAAAGTAACATCTCATAACTTGGCTAACCAAGGTCTTCCTAGCATCAGGTTAAAACCTAGTATTTCTTCCATCATAAGGAAATTAGTAGATGTATGGAATTATTTTTTTCCATGAAATCTAATGAAATGGATCCTCTCACAACTACTCGTGATTCATTAAAGGACTTAAGGGCAAAGGTGGAGGCATTTTGAATGTGCTCTACTAAGCCTAAGAAGTTCATCATGGGAAAGGAGATTATGTTTATGGCTACTCCATCATCGATGTGTACTCAGTGCATCTTGTAGTGACCAACTATTATCATTATGAGGAGGGGGCCTCTTGATACTTCACCACTCTATAATTTGGTCTTCACCTTATTATCATGAAATTTTAAGGTGGTTGGATTCATTTTTTCCCTGGGTAAGGATGGTACGATCACTATCTGGATAGACTCCTCATTGGGTAGGAAATCCTCATTCATGGGAATAGAAGTTAACATCTTAACTAGAGCTTCACTATGGGTAGGAAATGTCATAAGTAAGTAATATAAGCTTAGAGAGGTGTTCTTTTATTTTAGTGAGAGCTTGTCATACTCCATGGTAGTGAGGAAGTCTTTATCATTGTTGTATGATTTCTCATTTTTGTTGGCCTTAACTTCCTTCATTCTACCTAGGATTTTGACCTCATGTTTTAGCATTTGTAGTTTTTGTCTCTTTTTATTATCTTGTACTAGTTTGTCCTTCCTAGATTGGTTGGTAGATGCAATTTAAGCACTGTAGCTCATGGATATTGCTAAAATTGAAGTATGCTTTAGTGGATCCACTTCATTCCAGACCTTTGGTTAGTTGGTCTCTTTAGCCTTAGGCTTAGGAGCTAGCTTATTATATTGTTTAGAAGGTGACTTCTTGTTATTTATTTGGGAAGATGTTGAAGAACTAGCCACTACAAGATAATGCTAGCCAACTTGGATTGTTGTTTTAGAGGTGAAGGAAAGGGAAACCCTAATGAAAAAAGATTCTTTGGGTGCCATAGGTGGTTTTACCCTTAAAACAAATAAAGTTCTTGAACTTGTAGAAGTTTTTTTTGTTATGAGTAGGTACCTAAATCATATATGGTTACCTAATAATTTAGGCTTTTCATGGATGTTGAAGGTCTTTATAGTAAATAGGACATTGTTAGCATTAAGAAGGTCCTTGTACACCTACATGGATTGATTTGAGGCCTGACTAGGTTAGATGCATATAGCACTAACTCTCCACTATCTATCATCTTTTGTAAATCATCTTTTAGGGCCATGGAAAAATTAGTATCATGATTAGGAAGCTCATGGTAGTGATAGAATTGGTCTAGTTTGAAGTATTTAGGCATGGGAGGGTCATCTTTCATGGCTATTAAGGGATCCTTGGCAATCTCACATAACTAATCGTGCCTTTTATGAGAATTCTCAAATAGTTGATTGTATTAGAGACAATCACTATTGAATAACTAATTAAGAAGCTCTAATGGTTTCATGAGTAGCTTGGTATAATTGGACCTATCTTTTTTTTAAAAAGTTATATTTTAGAGGGTTGGATGTGAAGACTTGTTGGGCTTGTTCACTAAGAAGATAATCCTTTGGTACCCTCAGCTCATTTGTTTTTTTATTCAATAGTGAGGTGTTATCATTCCTAACATGTCTTTGCTCAAAGGTAAGAGGAGACTAGGTGAGTATTCAAAAAAGAGAAGCTCCATCCATGTTGATGAAATAGAAACTAGCACTAGGCCACAAAATTTTCAGAAGAAGAGATCATCTCAAGCCTCTCCTCAGTTGAGAAGGTCCAAATTAGATAACAGTCAAATGAGATCTTTACTAAAGAAGCTACTTAGGCCATTTTCTCCTACCTTATGAAGGATTGGAAGAAACCTCTCTTAACTTTATAAGAGAATGGATCCAACTAGAGTATCTCTTCCTCCTAACAGGTAGTAGTTTAAGAAAATTACCACTCCTATTTCTAATAGTAACGAAGACCATCCTACTCCACTAAGACATTTAGTAGTAGCTAGACCTTCCTAGGCCTATGACTTGGGACATGAGTCCAATTCAAAGAAGCTTGATGCACCACCAGCATGTTTCCAGGGGGCGCATCCTAATCCCATGTAGCCTGGACCTAGCTTCCAACATCAAGATGATGCTCCTAGATCATTTGAGTAATAGGCCATGGAGAGTATCTTTAGGACTTCATCCCATTTGAGACTTACCAATCCCATAACCTATCAAAGGAAGGGCACTTTCTCATCCTCTTAACTAGCTCCATCCCAGCGGGATCATCTAGCTTCATCTTAATTTCAAGTGAGGCATCATCCAAAATGAGCTCTAGCCCAAGTACCTTCTTCAAATGATGATGCTAATTAGCATGTCTCTAGCACAAGTACTAGTAGTGATTATGATGAGGAGGAAACTTATAGATCTTCTCATGTTGCAGTTTCTTCAAATGAGGACTCAAATGATGACATGGACATTAGCAATTAGAATCCACAAGTGATCCTTTTTTTTTTTTGATGTTCAAAAAGGAAAAGAATTTTTTGGTTTTATAGACTATGATAAGTTTTTTAGTTTTATAGACTATAGATTATCCACATATGTGGTTTTTGGATATATCAATGACTATATGTATTGAGGGCTATTTGGATATGAGTAGATTATTCATCTTTCTATTCATATATCATGGTTTTATACTTTTGTTATGATATTATAGAGAGTTTTTATCTTGGATAGTATTGTGAATATCTCTTGGTTTTCATCTCATATCTCTACACTATGCCTTGAGCCTTCGAGCCCTATCCTAGTGATAACCTTAGTTTCCATCAAAACTTATATGTCTTAAGTATTTTTATAGTTTAATCTTGTTTAATTTCCATATTTACTCATCCATTTTCATAAGTTTTTAACATCACCAAAAAGAAGGAGATTGTTGATATGTTGGTATGTCAAAACCTTAAGGAAAATGAAGAACATAGATTGTTTGTAGTATATTATGATCTTGCAAGGCATAAATGAGAAGTTAACAAAACAAGATCTACAATGAGATGACAAAGTAAATACTACATGGGAAAGATGAGAAAATGAACAAGAACAAATGAAAACAAAGGCTATGAGTCAAATGAAGATGCTTCAAGGATTAGTGAGAAGACAAATTATTAGGAGAAAGCCTCAGAAAAGAAAGGAAAAAAATTGAGGAGACATCTACTATTTTTAGGAGATATCTCTATCACAAAGTAGACATCTCACAAGAGACATTATACTTTCAAAGGAGACATCTCTCTAGAATTGGGGTTAATCTTAGGTAGACGTCTCTACCATGATGAAGATGTCTACACTAGTCATTGGGTAGCTATTACACAAATATCAACAAGTTTTTCAAAACTTCAAGACTATAAGAAGATCCTAGATTCTTGGGAATTTTGAAACCACTATTCACATCAAAGTGATCATTGCCATATCTATGCTATTTTGTTCTTGTTCTTCATTGTTACATTATTTGCTTGATTGTATGTTGTATTGAGCTTCAACTACAAGGATTTGTAAATTTAGTTACATTATTTTATTATGTATTTTTCTCTCTTTCTTGTAGCCCTATGAGGTTGATGTGCTTCTTACGAGAAAACATTATCATTGACCTTGTTAATATCCCATGGAATTGAGTGGTTTTGTAGCATCAAAACACTCTAGAGCAAAGCTCAATTTTGTAAATGTTTTAGGATCCTTGAAATCACATTCTAAGCTTTTTGGGAAATTGTGGGACTAAGTGGTTTCATAGCAACAAAACCCTCCATTGTATAGCTTAGAGCTTATACAAGGCATGGTACCCTTAAAACCATATTTTAAAGAAAAAATACTCTAGACGTGTGCAAGGATTCTACCCTTCAAGTGTGGACATACCCAAGTTGGAAAACCATGTAAAATTGGGTGTGATTTTGTGGTTTTTCTATTTTTTTTAATTTGGGGAACTTAATCAACCCTCCTTATAAGTTCTTGATCCTTAGGAAGATGATTAAGCTTGATGTAGACTTCCTCTCTTAAAGATATGCTCTCATATTAGCATCATAAAATGCATGAAAATTGTCATTTCATTTGAAGAATTTTATGGTAAAATTCATGGTTTCTTTTACTTATCTCAATATATTCTTAATATAATTAATATGGCTTATTCTAAATTCTTCCATAAGTTTTGAAGGATAGGATGCAACAAACTCAACATCAAGCCATGAGTGACAAAGAAACCTCAAGAATCCTATCATGCTTCTATAGAGAGAAGCATCAACCAATGGACTTTCATCTATGAATTAAAGTTTGAGGTTTGAAAGGAGTGGATTGGTGGCTATCCTTCAATCTTTTAGGCCATATTTTTATATGATGTTTTTAGTATATTTAGTTTGATGCATCTTCAATACATCCTCCTCTTACTCTACTTGAATTCCTAGGAAGTACCTTAGTACTCCTAGATCCTTCATTTTAAATTCTTCTTTCATATCTTTTGTAAAGTCTAAAATCATTTTTTAGAACTTGTTAGGAGGACCAAATCATCAACATATAATGAAATCAATATTATAGTAATGCCTACATGCTTGAGGTAGAGAGTAGGCTCAAACATATAACTTTATAGCAACTTTTGAGAAGGAAACCATTAACTCTATGGAACCAAGCTCTTCAAAATTACTCAGGTTCATAGAGAGCCTTATTGAGCTTGTACACTTTGTCTTCCTATCCTTGAATTTCAAACCCTTTCAATTAAAGAATGTATAAATCTTTTATCAAATCATTAAGAAAGGTTGATTTAACATCTATTTAATATATTTTCACCTTGAGATGTATTGCTATGGATATCATTTGCTTGATTATTCCAAATCATAATAGGGGTAAATATTTTTTCATAATTAATATGCTTATTTTACTTAAAACTCCTTATTATCAACCTTGTCTAATGAGTAGAAATGTTGTCTTATTTAGAAAGTTCAGTTTTAAACACTGATTTGTTATCAATGATCTTCTTGTCCTTTGGTTTATCCACAAAGGACCATATATTATTCTTCATCATTAAATCATAATTCCTTTGCATTACATCCTTATATTATTTAATTTTTAGGGCTTTCTTTACACTTGATTCAATTAGGGTTCATTAGACAATATTATATTTTTCTTAACTTCTGGTGTAGCTTCTTTGGAAGTTAGTGTCTCAGATTTGAGATGAGGGATGGTCCTTCTTTACCCATTATCTAGGCTCATAAACTTGTTTCTCCTTCTTCTTGTCTTCTTCATGGATGTAGAATAAGTCAAACCCTAAGTTTTTCCTACTAAATATTATACTTCTTGATACATACCACTTCTTCTCAAGGGGATCAAAAAATTTTTAGTTACATGTCTTGGAATTATATTAAGGAAAATATACACTTCCTACCTCTATCATCTTTCTTCCTCATAATAGCAATTGGAATCTTCATATGGCATACACATCCAAATACTTTGAGATGGAAGAGATTTGACACCTAATCATATAACAATTCATAAGAAGTTTTCTCACCTATGAAAGATGTAATGACTTATTAAGGATATCAGTGGTCATGTGAACTACCTCATTCCAATAGGAATTAGAAATGAAGGCATGCTTTAAGAAACAACTATACATTTCATAGACCATATCATTCTTCCTCTTAATCACTTCATTACTTTGTAGTTCATGTCCACATGTATTTTTCTTTAAGATAACATGATTTTTAAAAAATTTATTAAAGTTCTTATTTACAAATTCACCTCCTCCATCACTTCTTATGGATTTTATTTTTAAGCCAAATATATTCTCTACTAATTTCTTGGAATTTTGAATGATCCTAAATAATTCATCTTTAAAATGAAGAATTTAGATCAATGTGTACCTAAATAAATCATCAATAATCACCAAAAACATATTTACCTCCTCCATGAAAAATGGTGTTCATTGGGCCACAACATCCATGTGAATCAGCTCCAAAGATTTGATCCTTCTTTCACTTATGTTGAAAAGTGAAAGTGTCTTTTTTACCTTTTCACATATGTAACAAACCTCTTGATGTTCTTCTTAAAACTTAACTCTAATGTCTACTTTATTTTTTACGAGCTTAAAAAGATTAGAGTAGAAGACATGACTAAGCATCCAATGCCATCATCGTGCTAGGTCATGCTTCAAAGACTCTTATCTTAAAGTTATGTTAGTAGAGTGAAGTGCTCCAAAATAATAGATCTGATTTTCTAACATGGGAACTTTTGCAACTAAATCATGATTATTTGAGATGATGCATTAATCATTCTCAAAGATAGTCTCATTACCTTTTCTTAACATTTTACCAAGAAGAAAATTAGATAACTAAGGAACATAGAATACATCATGTATATGGATGGGATGACCATTATCAAGAACAATCTAGTACTTTCTACTGCTTTTACTTTTTACATAAGTTGTATCACCTAATTTTATTGCCCTAAGACTCTTATCATCTTAAAATTATCTAAAATAATATTTATGAGAAATTTTATGATTACAACATCCACTATTAATTATCCATGGAAAAAAACTAATTTGTTTAACCATGTAGAAAGAAATAAAATTAGTGTTAGAGCCATCATCGACTTACTTATCTTTATCTTGTGCTACTATAGAATCTCCTCATTATTTTTAATTATTACCTTCTTAAATGGTGAGGCTTTGGAATCCCATTTTTATCAATACATGTCCTCCATATGATCCTTCTTGTTGCAATACCTATACCATGGAATTAATCAAGGTGTAAAGATGTTGCTCCTTACTTCAAAGTTGGATCTTCCACCTCCTCTTCTTCCACTTGGACCTCTTCCTCTATCTTTAAAATTTCATGATTGCCTCTCTTAAGATGATGCTTCAATTCTTCAAAAACATTTTCTTCCTCTTTCTCTTTTTCCTTGGCATTTACCTCTTGAAGAAATTTGAGTAACATAAGCATTATCTTGCCTTGATGATGAAGAGTTTTTTAACTCTTATAGAGCTTGTATGCTTGATACAACTTCATCTAAATTATATGCAGAGAGGTCTTTGGTTTGAACTATGGTTTCTAGAATATTGATAAATCTATAGTCATTATACAACATAGTCATGACTATGTGTGCCTTTTATTTCATGGAGTGATTACAATTACACTCTACAAGATTTCTAAGGCATAGTTTAAACCTTTCAAGAAAATTCTCAATGGGCTTACCATTTTATACTTTTGTATTTTCAAATTCTATTCTTATGTTTAGCTTCATAATCTTTCTATTACTCTCATTATTGGAACACCACCAAATTTTGGCTCCTAATTCNTAGCAAATTTTCTAACTTTTGAGACTATGCTCCCTACTACACTCTAGACCATAGTCCATGTAGTTTGCAAAAAAACATCATTTTTTGCTAGATTTTTCTAGGTGTCAAGGCTATACTCTCATGATTGGCACTATGCTCAAAAGCATAGTCAATGTAGTTAGCACCAGAACACATTTTTTGGAAAATTTGTCTAAATTTTGTGACTAAACTCTAGAGTGTAGCTAGTGTAGTCATGTAGAATTACCTCTAGAAGCCTCTAGAGTGCAGCACCAACCTTCATCTTAGCTCCAACATGCCTTCAGCAAGAAAGATCAGCAATTTGCACTTCTTTTGCATCTCCCATTTGCCCCCAAATTGTACCTATGCTCAACACCACTCAAGAGAGTGAACAGTGTAATCCCAAAGTGTAGTCTCTAGAACTACACTATTTTGCATTGTTTTTAGGTACATTGTGATCTTTTGCACACTTGCACATGTAGTCTTGGAAGTGTAGTCATAATCTAGTAGCTTCACAAGGTTCATTAGAGCATACTAGTAGAACACTAGTTGCTTCAATGGGAGCATAGTTGGGGCTAGCATAGTCCCAACTATCCCCTCTACCATGTGGCACCCAATCTACAATTCATGGCAACCCTAACCTTATAAATACCTTAGTGCTCCACATTTTAGGGGTTGAAAAATCTAAAGCAAGGTTGGCTTTTGAAGCATTCGACTAGCAAAATTTCCATTATAAGCACTTTGGCATTCAAGCACACATAGCATTTTAGTAGCACCATTGCACACTGTCATAGCATTGTTGCACATCGCTCAACACACTATAGATCACTACAACCTATAGGAAACCATGGCAACCAACTCAATAGGCTCAAAATTCATGGCAAACATTAGTTTTTGTAGCCCAGACACCTTGAGACTATGACTATGTTACCTACTGTGCCTATTTGTACACCACTTACCTTCTCACCTTCTCTTGTAGTTAACTATGCTCCCCCCATTTGGGGTGGTGCCAATTTCTCTCTCACTCACTCCTTGTGCATTTTTGGCATTTTTCCTCACATTCTAGCATTTTACTTGCATTTTTCGTTATTTTTTGCACATATTCATGCCTTTGCACCTTCATTTTGCACTAGAAATTTCAACTATGCTTACCCTACTTGACATTGTGGACATTTCAAACACTGTGAAAACCATTAGCATTCATTTTGGTGTAACATCTCATAAGTCCCAATTTAATCGACAAGACCATTCTAGGCACCCTACTTCCATTTCCAATAGGCCCTCATGTGAACATGGGGTTAAGTCTATGCAACCATGAACCTCTTGGTGTACCATTCCAACCTCTAACATTTTTGGTTGCTATAGTTTTCTGGTGATAGAAGGATGACTAATGCCATTTCCTTCTATGGTTTCCCTTGGTTGTTGTCCTACATGCTCTCTTCACCACCGTTGCTAGCTCTAGGCTAGCGTAGACATTACACCCTTATGGACCTACCATGGTAGTTGTTGGACCTCAAGACAATGCAAGAGTTATCAATAAACCATTGGTATAGACTAGACCCCTTGTCAGTTCCCCTAGAACCCTACTTAACAACACCAAAGTATATACCTCCTACTTTGAGCATAGTTGTCTCCCAGCATAGGGAGCATAGTCAACATTGAGTGTAGTCCTAGAGCTAGCCAATTTTTTCAATATTTACACTTAGTTCTATGTTTTTCTACACTAACCATTTTTTCAACAATTTTATACTTAGCTACTTTTTCTGCATTTTTGCACTTGATCATTTTTCTATGTTTTTTCTCTCCCTTTTTCATCTAGCAACTTTTGCATTTTTCCTTTGCATCATGAACATTGAATAGCCTTCACCTCTACTTCAAGCATAGTTATTGTCCAACCTATTTAGTAAGAAATCTAGATTGATCATCCTATTAGTCCTATTATGGTAGAGCAAAGGCAATCATTTAGGTTGTGCAACCTACCTCCCAAGTACATGGTGCTCAACGATGAGCAGTATAGGTTTGTTTGCACAAAGCTCCAAGTGGAACTCTTCGTAGACCACCAAGAAATGGAAGTCAAACCCAATTTTTAGCTCATACACCAAAATAGGAAGAAATACTTCCCCTCCACTATGGACTTCACTCCACTCAAGGAGCCCTACCAATGGATGCTCAATAACCTCATCTAAAACATCAACCGTGAGGTAGGAATGGACTATGAGGAGACCCTGTAGGAGGAGCAAGATGAGTTTGGAGCTCAATCTGAGCATGATGACTCTTTCCACACCTTGTTCTAGTGGACAACCTCCACTTTCATGCCTCCATAATCCCACCCATATATCCTTTTGGAGATAGTGATATCGTTGGTGTTACCTTCTAGGTCCACACCTACAATGGTGATCCACCAAACATAGCATATGCACCAAGATCCCATCCTTTTAGCATGCCCTTCATCATTCCTTCACAACCTATCTCGTCATCTATGCTAGCAATTGTTGCACTTGAGCAACCTTACATGCACATGGTGCACATTCCTCTACCACACACAACTCAGGTGTTGTATGTTCTACCTTGTCATGTCAACATCCCCCACAACAGCCAACCCACAAGCACGTGGTAGGGCCTAGCTATTGTTCCCATGTCACAGCCCACCCAACAAGCATCATGTGTGGTCACACAACCTATAGACAATTCATGGGCCATCCAAACAACATAGTGAGCAACACAATCCATGCAACCTGCTACAACCTTACCAAGCTTGGATCAAGCATTTCAACTGATCCAAAGCCTCACCAAAGAGGTCAAGAAATGCAAGGTCACCTCCTCTAAAATTGTCCTTGTGATGGACTTTTATCAGGATGATCCAATTAATCATGTAGTTTCACCACTAGCATTGCTCACCGGGGTCCCATTACCCCAATTCACTAAATACAATAGTGAAGGGGACCCTAATGCTCACTCGGTGACTTTTTTATTTGAATGCATTTTACTACTAGCATGGCCACATACCATCATCGATGTGTTCACCATATCCTTAATTGAAAAGGCACTAGATTGGCACCATGCACTCCCCAAGGCCTTCATTTCTTCTTTAGAGGAGTTGCTCACCCAATTCATCATGCACTTCAAGTATAACTTGAAGCCTAAGGTGACACTACATTAGTTGATGTAAGGTAAGTAGGGCCACTTATAGCCCATGCAAAAATTCATTCAATGATGGAGTACATCACTCAATGAGATCCATGAGCCTATTGTGGAAATGCATCTACTAGCCATTTTCAAGGGCACAATGAATGAATTCATTAAGTTGAAGCTATATTACCTTGCCTTGGAATCACTAAGCCAAGAATTTGCTCAAACCAAGAGCATTTAGGATGCAGTGAAGGCTAATAAGGACCCAGCCTACATGGCCTATAAAAACTTCCATGTAAAGAAAGAAAAGGACAAAGACAAGGGGAAATAGGCAACCACAACTATTACAATAGTGGCCAACAAAGCTAAGCCAAACAGTGCCAAACCAATGGCCAATCCACCTAAGGCCTTGGCCAATAACAACAAGGTAATTGGCTCTAGCACTGTAGTAAATAACTAATCCACATTGTCTACAGCCATGGGGAAAGTTGCCCCAAGGTCAAACTTTGAGCACATGGATCACTCAAAGTACACACCATTGCCCATCAAGCTATTGAACCTCTTGGACCAATTGCTTCACACTAGACTTATCTAGTATAAGTAGATGTCCAAGGATGCTCACAAGCATCATGATAGATATTGTGAGCTCCTCAATAATTCCTTAGTTACACTACCAAACAAGCCTCTAGTCCCTAAGCATTTTATGTTGAACCAGTTTTGCCAATATTACCAATTTCCTAGACATGATACAAATTTTTACATGGGCTTATAGGATGATATACAATGCATGATTGATAGGGGCAAGTTAGTCCTTGATGGAACCAACCCAATCCACCCCCAAAATCAATCAATGAGGGTCTACAAGGACCCTCTCAACACAAGTGGTACAGGGTACACCATCAATGCTATTAGCATTGATAACAACTCAGAGCTAGCATAAGAGCCATTTGTGGTTCATGTGCCCTCTGGTAGTGCTAGGGCCCCCTCAACATCAACTATTTTGAGAATTCATTTTGTTGTTAGAGCACCACCTTGAGCACCCATAATAGCCTTTGTGGTTACGGTCCCACAACATGTTGTAGCAACAACAACCTAGTCATCCTTTATTGTAAGGGTGCCACAACATGCAAACTCCACATATATCAGGATTCTAATGATAGAAAATGCATTGGTCCCTACTTGCTTGAGGCCCCATCCTGTAGGAGATACCAATAAGCAATCAAGCTAGCAACTTGGGAGGCCCAATGAGCACCTCGCCGATCAAATTCTTAAGCAACACTTAGAACAAAGGGCACTAGGCCCATCAAATCTTATCCATTTTCCCTCCATCCCCATGGCTAGATCAACTGACAATGCCACAACAAGTAACCAACAATAGAGCACTAAGGCTCCAAAATAAGTAAGGTAAGAAAAGCCCAAATCTCCTCTATGAGAGATTTGTGTCTTAGGCTACATAGAGGAGATGAAGGCCAACAACAAGGTAGCATATAGTGGAAAATATTTTCTTGATGCATTAGCCCATGTCAAATAGGCTCTAAAATAAAAAACATAGCACGAAGCCTATACGACTTGATCATGACCTCCTCTGCCCATTGTGAAGCACTAGTTCACATGTGTCTCATTCGTGTCACAAAGGACATCCCAATGGATGAGCAATCCATCCATGCTATGATGTTATCCCCTACCCCGAAAGAGTCAAGTTCAATGCCCCTAGCATTCCATGATGAAGTGATCGAGGTTAACCTTGAGAAGAGTCAGGTCATCATTACACCAATGTCTATCATAATCCGTGTTGGGCACTATAGAATCCATAGGGTGCATGTCAATGATAGGGCACCAACCAATGTCATTCCATACACTATCCTTGACCAATTGGGTCTTGTTGATCAAATCAAACAAACAAAGACAATGTGCCTAAAATCCTTCAATAGTTCATGCATTGTTGTAAGGGGAATGGTTACGATAGCCTTCATGGTAGGGGAGCAATTGCCCACCACCATGGAATTCATTGTCATCAAGGAGATGCCTAGATTTAACCTGATCTTGGGTAGGCCCTAGCTGGCCTAGCTACAAGCTATCTCCTCCAAAATCCACCAAGAAATCCACCTTTCCCATGAAGGTGTAGAGGTTATTATCTATGATGATAATGCAGCCCCTCTAACCATTACCAACATTGATGCTAAATAAGGGTTGGAGGTGGAGTTCCCTAATGATGCACCTCCTACAAAGGACAAAGGTGAAATGTGTGAGGTAGACCAACCTGAGGAACTAAAAGGACCCAATGAACTCCCATAGGATGCTTTGTGGGTAGAATTTCCCTTCGATACAACTGACGAAGGTCAAGGTAACTACCACATAGTACCATCCAGGCCCTACACATCCCCTAACCTACACTAGATTAAGAAGCAATTACAAGACTATGGCATCCCCTTAGTCCAACATGTGCTAGGTGCCTACCTACCCCCACTTCTGCATACTTCACTTGTTTGCATTTTGCTTACCTTTTATATTTAGCTTGGTTATTTTCTTTTTTGCATTCTTTTCCTTATTACACATTTAATTTCTTTTGTTTTTGTAATTTTGCTTAGTTTACATTTTCACTTGCTTAAGTTTAAAATACATAAAATTCAAAATTACAAAAAAAAATACCATGGTCCAAAAAGGCCTTAAACTATTACATGGCCCAACACAACCTAAAAATGGCAATCTTCCTTACATCGCATGGCCTACCATGGCCTAAAACTAGCAACTTGTTTACTTCCATCACATGGCCCAAAAAGGCCTTAAGCTAGCACTGAGGCCTAAAATGGACTAAAACTACCAATGCACGCTTTACACGTGTGGCCCGAAATGGCCTAAAACTAGTAATCACTGTAGCCTAGTTGCATCAAATTCATCACATTATTAACATCAAAACACTTAACAAATAAATGAAATAGTCTTACACATCATACACACCATGTGGCAAAATATCCATCACATCTCATAGAAATAATAGTACATAGCATGGTCATCCATGCCATGTGGTAAAATAGACAAAAATGCAAAAAAAGCCAATAGCATGGCTACATCAAGATATGCTCAACTAGTGGTACAAGGCAAAGGTGGAGGTCCTTCTTCATCTACTGCATCATTAGGGACTATAGCATCGCCTAGCTCCTATCATAATAGCAACAAAATAGTAAACCTATAGGTAAGTGTAAAATAGACAAACTAACATGAAAATCATAAAAGAAACATAAAAAACTAACCTAAGATGGTTCCACATTGATCATGTCTAGAGGCAAGCTATCAAGGCCCTCCTCCAAGTGTTAGAGGATCTCGGCCTTAGATAGCTACATCTAGTCCTCCTGGCCAAAGTCAACTTCCACAAGGATCTTACCTTTGTCCACAATAGTCCATGTCGACAGCTCCATAGAAAATGTGGCAAATGAAACCTCCCCTACGGATGTGAAAATCTACCTCTCAGGAGAGCCACTAACCATTATATGATGAGAAAATATCTCAAAGGCCTATCTCCCATTGATTGCCTCAAGGAACATCTCATGGGGGTGGCGTTAAATTAACTCTTCCTTTGAGTTGCTAAAGATATGCATTTCACTTATGCTTATAGTGGTGTGTGTGGTTCTTTTATGTCTACCCTAACTTTCATACCTTAGCACTAAAATTCTTCTAATCATGGTTCACCTGGGAAAGAAAATCCATCTGTAACCACTACTCAATGATCTCCCAAGTGGCCTAATTCTTACATTGAATGGTTGACCAGTACCTAGCATAATTTATCTCTACAGTTTGTCAAGTACTATCACCCCATGACCAAGCTACTAGTAAGTCATATCGAGACTAAAGGCCCTCAATCTTTGTATCATGGCTCATCACTCTTTCTTGAAGTTCATGCACATGTTTCCATAGGTGCTCATTCAAGCACCTACATATCCATAACACTTTCACACAGGAAAGCATGTACTTGTTAACTACCTCATACATATGATGAGGCACTTGCTCTTCTTTAAGAGGGTACTCGAGGATGGCATCTACCTTAGCCACCTAGTTTGGAGCCTAACAAAGCTTAGAACATATTTCCATGTTACAAGCAAAACAACCTTAGCCATAGCCTAAGCATTAAAATTGGTAAAGAAACATAAGAAAAATAACAACATGCATACAAAGCTTGGGATCTACCTACTATAGGTGATCTACCATATCCTCAACAATTCCTTCCATGAAGGAAAACTTGTCTAACATTTCTAGCCATGGCTTCATGTAGTAGGTAGGCATGAATAGTGGACCACTAGCAGGTACATTTGAGGTTTCACAACAAATCACTTAGCATGTAACTAAATAGCCAAGGATGTTAAAGTAAAAGAGCAATGAAAAATGACAATATAAGGAACTTACCTAGCAAGCCCTCAGGTGTCAGAGCAAGGGCATCTCCAAGTGACACACCATCAAAGAGGCTATCAAAATCACACCCATCATAGAGGAATAACCCATCAGCCTCAAACTACTAGAGGATCTCTATGGCCTCTTGTAGCTCCTCCTTGCAGGCTTCCCCCTCCTCAGCTTTAGGAGAGGGAACCCCTGCTACTGCTACTACCACTACTTCAGTAGCCCTCTCCTCCAATTTGCAAACATAGCATGTTAGCATTAATATGGCATAGCAAAAAATATGAAAAAATATAAACATAAAAAATACAAAATAAAGGCATCTAGCAATATACATATACTAACCTACAACATCTGTGCACAAGCTGGTGATCTTGAGGTGAATCTTCTTGGTGCTTTTCTATCCAACCTCAGGAGCAACCTTCTTTATGAGGCATGGCCTCTTAACCTTCACCTTGGATGGCCCCACCATTTCCACGATATAGTGGTTGGCCTTGTTCACATCCCCAATAACAATTGGAGGACACTCACCCACACTATCACCTAAATAGTGTCATCTCCCCAAGATACCTTTAGTTGTCACTAAGTACAACTCATGATCCCTTTGGGAGGGTCCTACATGTGAGTAGTCATGAACATGTGCTTAACCTAGGTCTTAGATAGCTACTCATGGTTCTACACCATCCATCATCCACTATCACAAACTACTAGGAACTTCATAATTTTTCATAGATACCGTACAAAGAATGTGAAGTGTATGTGGGAACTTGCTTAGAGGTTGTAGTGTAGCCTAGTGATCTCTCTATGTAGGCTGATGGTGATGTAGGAGGCCCAATTGAACCTTGTGCCCTTCTATAGCACCTCCTTCATCATCCATGCCTAGTCCACTCGATGGATCTTTTCTTGGAAGAGTAGCTTTGGGAAGGCATAAGCATGAAAGAGAGGGTAGAGCTCTCAGATCTCATGCACATGCACATCTTTAATCGAGATGCCTTTGTGAGATCAAGTGGCCTCTAACTAATCCTTGATCTCTCCTCTATATTCCACCTCTCTACTAGCCTTGTCAATGGAAAGGCCAAAGAGGTCAACGAAGAAGTCCTCATTAAGGTCTAGAACTACTCTCACACCATGCACACAGGTGACAAAGTGGTGGGTCTCAGTGTTGAAGGAGTCTATGATGGTAACCATTTGGCCACCGAAATGCTTAGGCTAAGGGCCAAGAAAGGTCCATTAGCCTAGCACATGTGATTTTATTGGTCAATGCCTCTAAAATGAGTACAGTTACAACAAAGGCAAAAACAACGTTAACATCATGCAAGGACAAAAGGCAAATCAACAAGAATGTATGAGTAAGCATAAGAGCCAAAACAATAGATGCTTATGTGGAACAAATGGTTTTCAAGATAGAGGTGGTGGTGTAAGAATCTCCTCAAAGCTAAGCTCACCACTAGCCCACTCCTCATAAAGCCAATTATGGGCCTTGCACTACTCAAATGCCCTTGGATACTAGATAGGGTAATCCCTTAGATTAACTCCCAACTACTCAAGGATACCCTCCCATACATTCGAACTACAGGAGAACACCTCTAGGATGGTACAAGTCAAGGCAAGAGCCTCTTCCTCATCATGGAGACCCTGATCATCAACTCTAAATCTAACATTAAGCATGAGCAGTTAGCAGTTAGAAAACTTAGCATGAGCCAAGAGCAAAGAATACAATGCAAAAATCATAAGAGCACTTAGCCTCCAGCATAGTATACCATTCCAAGTGGGTTTTGGAACAAAGTGTGCACACATAGAGTAATAAAGAAGGTGTTTCTCTTAGTGTAGCAAGAGAACTTTAGCATCTACCAAATCTTGGATAAGGGTCGAGTGCTCTTAGGGCCTTTTCTTGAACCACCTACTTTGTCATCACCTGTAGTAGGCTCATTGAACATGAATTTCAAAATGTCCCAATTAGCCCTAGGTAGCAATGTTTCAGTGATGACACTTGAAACCTTTGTCACTAAGTGTGATCACATCATCACACTAAAGTGTTGTAGCAGGAATACCAAGGACTTGCATGCCCCTGTCTAGAACCACACTACCTAGTAATCCACCTATATGTCTAGCGTAGGCATGTTGAGCACAAGCTTGCTCATGTAGTAGAGAATGCCAACGAGCTCCACAATGAAAAGGATTGTCTTCAACAACACTCTACAATCACAAAAGCAACAAACAAAGTGTTAGTATGTACTACATGGAAAAATTGATAAAATATTAACTAAACTTAGCAAAAATTAACATGAAATAACATAGGTTAGTAAAAATATCTTAAGGCCCCATGGGTATAGGACATCAATAAACACATTTGACACATCTAATATTCACTGGGGTACATCATGTTTCATATAACATTAGCATTTTGTATCACATGTTTGCACATTTCACATTACAAGTTGCATGTTTTGATAATTTAGTGTTAGCATTTTACATTTCACAAGAAAAAGTTTTCTAACTCCAGGCAATGTAGCCCGAAAAATGGCAAATTTTTCTAACTCTAGGTTACCTCCATGAGCAGTGTATTCCAGAAAACATGCAAATTTTTTCTAACTTTGACTCACACTAACTATGCTTGAGAGACTGTAGAGCATGATCCTAAGCTATGAGAAGATTCTAACTACTAACTACACTCCCTATGAAGTGTAGCATCAAAATTTCAAAAAAAAAAACTAACTATTGAGAAAGGGTTATTTTGAAGAAAATTTGGTGTAAACTATGCCTCTGAGATGGGAGCATAATCCTAGCTGTAGCGAGTGAACCAAGGTTTGGCCATCATCCCAATTCTCTCTCCTCTACACTACCCAATGCCCCACCACAGTGCTATACATTGCCCCATTGGTTGCTTTCACTACACCTTCCTCACCAAGCACCAACCATGGCCATGGCCCTTCTAGCCACAATGATGGCATTGTCACATGCCACACTGCTTATCTACCTAGCCAAAAGAATAGAACATAAAAAACACATCCTTGGCACTCCCCCCTCCCATAACCCTTGTAGCTATGCATCTTCATAGTAGGATGTAACACCCCCATAGCCTCCATGGCCCCCAAACACACCATGCTTGCATTCTCTTTCATTTAAAAACAAAAAAAAAAAGATTAGAAAAAACAAAAGAATTAGAGGGAAAACCCTCTGATGCATGCCTTGCCTTGTAGGTAGTGTCTCTAGGGCAACCACCAAACCCTTATCCCTACCTTGTGCAAGGGAAACATTTTTAAAAATTATACAAAAAGAAAGATTATAGAACCTTATTGTGCTCTCATCCTACAAGCGGCTGCCACAGTAGCCACCAAGCCCCAAATCCCCTACCCTATGTAGAAATTAAAAAATAGAATAAAAAAATTTTATAGGAAACCCTACATGTGCACAACTAACCATCCCTAGCCATTATTGTCAAACTCTAATCCTCACTCTACATATGCCCATCGCGTAACACAAAAAGAAAAAATTTCAAACCAAAACTTCGATCTACAATAAGCCCCACACATGCCCATGGCCTTCCTCTCCTATGGCCACACTAACTATCACAATGGCCATGGCTACTACAAAACATTGCAAGCCCTCACACCTTTTGCTCTACCCTCAAACTCCCATGCATTCAACAAAATCCTCTCCCCATAGTGCATGCACATCCTCCTTACTGTGGTGTCTACAATGGCCATAGCAGTGATGGCCCTTACGATGGCAAGGTGTTATGAAAACCATGCCCCAAAACCCCATTGTAAGAAATAAGAAAGTAGAAGTTTCAAAAAAATAGCAAAAGGGAAGAGCATAGTCGAGGTACTTGGTAGACGATGGCATCCTTTGCTCCTCCACATGTGCCCATAGCAGGTGTCCTATTGCTCACTCTCCCTCATCAATGTTGGTTTGCCCAAGTTGCTGGCATCCACTTTGGCATGACATTTTGATGAATATGCTCTTTAAACTATGCTATGCTCCAAAACGTTTTTGTTTTCAACTTTGACAATGATAGACTTACCCAAGGTGAAACATGCTTTTATATCCCTTGAGACCACTTAATGTTTCACCAACCTTGGGACTATGCTTAAACGTTTAGAGCATAGTTGGGTGGGAGTGTGTAGCGATCGAAAACGTCGATGGCTAGAAAACACCGAGGGGCCGACGGGTGTGACAATTTTAACCCCGTACCCACGGGAGGGCCGTGCTAGGTGTGTGTGGCTATGGGGCACCATGAATGGTCTAGTCAATCAAATAGGGACTTAAATCGGCATCTATATAGCCTTTTGCAACATATATTTTGAAACAGGAATGAAAACGCAAAGTAATGCTTGAAAGTAAATAAAGTAGAAAGAACAATGCAAAATGTAATGAAGTAGGGAAAAGAAAAGAAAAATGTAGTTAGAAAATCTGCACCATTCTGAAGGTACAAGTTTGCTCTGTCAAAGTGGATACAGTCGGTTGCACAACGTGGAGGAGTGTAGAGATCCCGAGAGTAACCAGGACCTATAAAGCAAAATAGGTTGTACACTTGGGTATGGCCTTCCGTGCTGACAATGCCAGGATTCTACCAAGGTGGTAGAAAGGGGGTGGAGCAAAATGCTAGCTAAAAATGCTAACTATTTGTAGTGTCAATGCTTGATGTTACAATTTGCTAGAAAGGGAACTTGAGTGCTAGAGGAAAAGTCAAAGAATCCGGAGAATCTTTAAACTTTTTAATGCTACATGCTTGAATCGTAGTTTTTTGCAAGAAGTTCCAAACCATTTTAATGTTGTTCCTCGTAAGAGATTCCAACCTTTTTTGAATGCTACTTGCCGGGGTATTTATAGGACCAAGGACACGCAGAAGGGGTGGTTTGGACACCACGTGCCTTGGGCCTACACTGACTTGCTTGTGCTACTCGTGCCATGCATGACCGTTGAACTTACATGACAATTGTAAGCCTGCCATGTCGTAACTATGCACTTGCCATGCCATAATTGCACCATTAGCATCTAGAGACGTCTACCAATGGTTCAATTAGGTGAAGTGCATTGATGTCGCACAACCACCCGCATGCCTTGTTGTGCTTTGTAGCATAGCATGCCTGGCGTAGCATAGCACTTTGTCGTGTGTTCTGCTACATGTGTGTTGCATTCTTTCTATGCTATGCTACACTACATATCATAGCGTAGCATAGCAACTGGACTTAGTCATGAAAACCTTGCTGACTTGCCAACTTTTCTTCTGCGAGCACCCTTTGAGTTGCCTTCTGTCTCTTCCGTAGGATTGCTACGCCTCGCTGTGCCATGTAGCCTAGCGTAGCGTAGCAGTATACAGGGTCCACCGCTTCCTGATGGAAAGGGACATTGTTGAAGGACTTAAGGTTGAACGAGAGAACTGGTTGTATGGCTATTGCCATGCTACACTACATCACGTAGCGTAGTGTGGCACTTCATTCTACAGTCATCCTATGAAGCTCGCTACGCGACATAGCAAGGTGTAGCATAGTGTAGCAGGCTTCGTGAGTTAGAAAACTTGTAGAACTTTTTTGCGCATCTAGAATGCTACGACCAACTCCACGCATTATTTCTAACCAAGTTGTTGGCTTGGCAAGCTACTTAGGTGGATAGGCAGGATGACCCATAGTGCCTGTTTTCACCTAAAGTAGAAAATTTACCGAACTAGCCTACTTGAACTTAGAACATTCTCCTCCTAGAGAACTACCATGGTGCTGCATGATTTTGCAAGGCCTAGTGAAATGAGAAGGACCTCACAATTTTTTAGGGTGTTTCATTGGCCCCTCTTTGTCGACGTCTGGAGAATAGGCCCGAGAGATGTCGGCAAAGAATACGAAACATTGCAATAGGCAAAATACTAATATTGTCGCTTGGTGAGTGTCAAGATGTTTCTTCGCTATGCTTGAAAGTGTTGCATTGGTTTTGTAGAGGTTAAGGAAGAGAGCAAAGATAATGTTTAGCAGAGTCCCTCGTCAAAATGCTCTAAGGGACCCATTCGTGTTTTCATCTTTGGCTGGTGTTGTTCTTCAACCTCTTATAAGGTAGGTGTTTCCTTCATAGGATGAGTTGCGTTACATCCGCGAAGGGTTTTAACCTGCCTACAGATGCTTTCCAAATAGTGATTTGTGTTACGCACATCCTGGAATTTGCACTCTAAAGTAGTTAAGTTAGTCAAGGCACTCGCTTCACGGCACAGTAGCATTTGCTACTGTGGTAAGATGCACTCTTGGCTGGTGTGGGCAAAGGTCTTGTTGGTTGCAAACTTTGTTGAAGCTCTTGGACACCTATGCTAGTGCATAGTGTCCAAAGCAGGAAGGCCATCAATGGCCTTGGTAGCGTTGGTGTGGAGGAGCTAGCTCTGAAGGTGTTAGGAGTTGCTCTGGGTGCGGATGCTCTGGAATCCCTACCAAAGGCATGCATTCTTAATTCAGCTATGGGATCAGCTACCACATAGCTAAACATCGTGTGAGATGAGGTGTTGGCAGGGTGCTAGAGAATAACAATATTGTGGCTGGGCCATAATACTGTCGGAACTCTAGCTATGGGAGCTAGCCCAGGAACTACCGTTGGGGCCATGGACCATGGCAATGGTGGGTTTGGAGGGCCAGTATAATGTCATACGACATCTTCGAAGGGTCAGCATGATGCCAAGGGTGGCAGCATCACATATGTCCCAGATCGCGTTCTCATTGCATCGTGAACTACACTTTGGGGCTGCGATGTCCCACCCACACGTTAGCATTGTGCCTACTCGTCTAATGCGTACTCGGCATAGGTGCAAGCTAGGAATGTGACACGAACCCAATTTAAGGTCTTGGTAGACTGTGTGTTGGTTTAAGGTACCAACAGACTATACATGTCAATTTATCATCGTAGCGGATGGGTTGTGCCAGTTTATAGTCATAGTGGACTAGCAGTGCCAGGTTTACGTCGTAGTAGACGATTGCTGCCAGTTTAACGCCATAGCGGGCCCTACTCGATGCCACTAGTTTATCGTCATTGTAGACGCTGCTCGGTACTATTGCCAATTTATCATCATAGCAGATGATGCTTGGTGTGACTGCCAATTTATCGCTGTAGTAGACGGTGCTTGTTGCGATTGCCATTGTGCTTTAGATGTAGTATAGCTTGAGATATGAGTAATTCACTAGGTTGGCGAACTTGTTGCCATCCATGTCCGCCAACTTGAAGGCTCCATTCCTAAAGGCTTTAGTGACCACTTAAGGACCTTCCCAGTTCGTTGAGAATTTACTCACATGCTCACAAATGGCCTTGAGGATGAGGTTTCCCTTCTGTACTGGCCGTCGATGTGGGTCTATGTGGTGCTTTTGCTACTGTTTGCTCTAGTAGTGCTCAATGCAACTCAACGTCTACA
Organism: Gnetum montanum; assembly: GCA_015680685.1. Taxonomy (NCBI): domain Eukaryota; kingdom Viridiplantae; phylum Streptophyta; class Gnetopsida; order Gnetales; family Gnetaceae; genus Gnetum; species Gnetum montanum. The sequence goes on along the minus strand of MNCI01037175.1, from coordinate 73,452 downwards.
CACGCTCCTCCTCCACTAATTCAAGGTTGATGGTTCGCGACTCGTTGTTCTAGGCTTTGCTCACAACATCCACGAGAATCATCCGAAGTGATGGTACCTGCAACTCAAGCGGCAATACAGCTTAAAATCCATAAACAAGGCTGTAAGGGGTCTTACTTGTTGTAGTTTTGCACGTTGTTCTATAGGCCTAGAGGATGTACAGGATTTGCTCATGCCACAGCCTCTTGCTGTTGTTAAGCATCCACCTTAGCAAGTTGATGATGGACTTATTTGTAGCCTCCTCCTACCCATTCACCTATGAATAATAAGGGAAAGAAAATTATTATTTAATGTCTAGATTACTACAGAACGATCAAGTTTCCGTACTACTAAACTATGGCTCATTTTCGATCACAATAGTCATTGGAAGCCTAAACCTTGTTATGATGTTGTCAAGGATGAAATGGTAGATTTTCTGAGATGTCGTTTTCCTTAGGGGAATAGCTTCCAACCACTTGGTAAAGTACTCAGTGCCAGTGATAATGAATCTATGCCCTATGGAGGACTTAGGCATGATAGGCCCTATGAGGTCTAGTCCCCATCTTTGAAAGGGACATGTGATCTACGTTGGATGTAGGTCTGTAGTTGTTATGTGAATGAGATTTGTGTATCTCTGGCATGTATCACATGTCTTGAATTTCGATAGGCAGTCACACTCCATGTAGGGCCAATAGTAACCTAGGCATCTAATTTTTGAAGCCATAGCCTTGGGTGCTATGTGTCCACTGCACAATCCTTCATGAACTTCATTAACTACCTTTTGCACCTGCTCGCCACCCACGCATGCCAGTAATATCCTATCGTAGGAGCGTCGGCATAGGGTGTCATTTCCCATGAGCACATATTGCCAAGCACGCTTATGGATTTCATCTCTCTAGGTAAATGTTAATCCACCTAGGGGCTCACCATGTTGTAGATAAGCTTTAATGTTGGCATACCACTCTAGGGTATCCATAGCACTGACAGAGATCACGTGTTCTGCCTAAGTGATAGGCTCTGCACATTCTATAATCAAGGTTGGTAGGTTTCCCATGGAATGTGATGGAATGTTTAACGCAAGGGTAGTTAAGGCATCTGCTATGGTGTTCTCGTTGCATGGCACGTGTTGCACATTTGTGGTTGCAAATTGCTTAAGCAGGGTTTTTGCTAGGTCACAGTAGGGTTGCAGATGCATAGCCTTATAGGCGTAGACCTCAGTGATTTGATTCACGACTAGTTGTGAATCTCCCTAGATTGCCAGGTGTTTTATGCATAGTGCTTGGGTAGTTAAGAGGCCTCTGAGCAGCCCCTCGTATTCTACCATATTGTTGGTGCAAGGGAATGCAAATCGATAAGCATATGGATGCATTTTCCCAGAGGGGAACGTGATTATGGTAGTGGTGCTACCTCCTCGTGTGGTTGAAGCACTATTGAAATGTAAGATGGCTTCGAAATGCGACGGGACGATGTTGACATTGCTAACTTATTCGTTAGGGAATTCAGGGTCTATGGTTGCTTGGTCGTTGATTGGCAAGGTTGTGAGTTGGATCACTATGGCTTGGCCTTTGTCAACGATTAACTTACATAGCGTAGATTGAACTTCATGGTTATTACCTTCCATCGGGCTATCCTACTACTTTCGTATAGGTTACTAGTGATATCCCAAAGTATATTGCTTTTGCAAATGATGTTAGTTGTGCTGCGAAATAGGTAATGCTACCACTTTTTCAATGCGAACACTAAGGCTAGACAATTCCTCTCCACTTCGTTGTATTTCACCTCGTATGCTATTAGTGCATGGCTCAGGTAATACACTGGTATCTCAAAACTGTCATCTCTCTTCTAACATAGCAGTGCCACTATGGATTTGTTGGAGGTGGCAAGGTATATGAAGAAAGGCTTGTCCCTTTGTGGTGGGTGCATCGTTGGGAGGTGCAAGAGCTCCTTCTTGAGGTTGTCAAAGGCTTGTTGACACTGGGTTGTCCATTCAAAGTCAACTCCCTTCTTTAGAAGATGTTGCATGGGGTGTAACTTGTCGGTCAACCTTGCTATGAACCTTTGAATGAATTGCACTCTACCTTGCAAACCGCGTAACTCCTTAAGGTTTGTGGGAGGCACTAGGTTGACGATGGCCTTGACTTTGAAAAGGTCCACCTGTATTCCGAGCTTTGATACTACAAACCCTAACATACATCCAATTTTCACTCCAAATACACACTTCTTAGGATTGAGGCATAAGTCGTGCACTTGGCAACATTTGAGGACTACCCCTAGATCGCGTGGGTGATCAGCTACCTCCTTGGACTTGACTGCTATATCATCCATGTAGTTGTTTAATGTTTCTAGGATGTAGTCATTGAAAATATAAGTCATGGCTTGCTGGTAGGTTTCTCCAGCATTCTTGAGCCCAAAATGCATCATGGTATAGCAGAAGGTCCTCCATGGGGTCATGAAGGTTGTCGAAAATTGGTGCTATGTGTTAATATAGATTTTGTTGTATCCAAAGAAACCATCCATGAAGGATAGCAGAGAATGGCCAGTCATGGTGTTGATGAGCTAATCTATGCTTGGAAGTGGGAAATTGTCTTTGATCATTGCCTTGTTCAAGTCTTGGAACTCTATACAGATCTGTATTCCTCCCGTTTTCTTCAAAACCACAACAATGTTGGACACCCACTCTAAATAGTCAACCGCGCGGATGAAACTTACTTGGTATAGCTTAGTGATTTCGTCCCTCACAACTATCATGATTTCCGGCTTAACTTTGCAAGCCTTATACTTGACTACCTTCATGTGTGGGTCTAGGATGATGTTGTACTAAATTAGCTACGGGTCCAGACCCGGCATGTTGCTATAAGACCATGTGAAGACATCGATGTTGTCTTGCAGAATCTTAGCTATGCTTTTGTGTGTTTATGTGTCTAGGAGGTGTACTGTCCGAAATTGTCGATCTCTGGCTGGAATGAATTAGAAACCTGGAGATCCCTGAACACGCACAGAAGACCCTACCTTTGCTTGAGGGCAAGCTAGAATTAATGAAGGTAGAGTACCTTGAGTGGTCCACATGCGAGTTAGGCAAGGATTTCCCCGAACGTACACTGATATACTATATGCTAGGTTATACGTAAATGGCATAACGAATGTAAATGGAGCGTAAACGTACAAGAAAATAAGTAACAAGCATGCAATAATGGACAAAAAACTGTGACAAATTTTAACAAAACAGATGTGATAATATTATTGTAAAACTGAAAGTTACAATGCACCGGTCTAACATAGTTGTAAATCTGACACAAGGCAGATGAAGAGCCTCAGTGGATGCGCACGGATGATTATATATTGGTTTAACTGCAGGCACAGCATGAAGGCTGTATGCTCAACGTGCAGGGTTAAGGTCCAATGTATAGGGTTTCTACTTTTCTCTCTGGATTCTCAGTGTCTCTGGTTTTGCTTCAAATTGCTAGCCCCGATCTAGAGAAAAATTGGGATTTTTATACAAGTTTAGACGTGGGACTCGAGTTTTGAGAGGGGATGATTGGCTATGGAGTGCTAGACTCTCGGGTCGGGTGACATGTGGTGCATTGACCGGGTGCAAAAGACTAAAATTTTACAAGTATATAGCGTGCTACACGCCAGCGTATACCATTGTACGCCAACATATATTGTTGTACACCAGCATATACACACTGGACATATGACCTCGACGTACAAACTTGATCAAAGAAAAAGAAGTCTTTCAGCCTTCAGATTTGAATTTGGATGTCATGAATATGTTTCCTGTAGATGTTTAGCTTAGTTGAGCTTGATCTGACATGGTTCTTGGAGAGCTTTGATTGGTATACACTGGTTGTACACTTTGTACATGCTGGGCATATACGCCAGGCGTACACGCTGGGCATATACGCTAGGCGTGTAAAATGTACATACTTAGCGTATGAACTCCGAATGCATGATGTAAACACCTGATAATCGCTCTATTTGTGTGTGTGGATGGTTTCTCTGAAGTGATTTTTCCATGCCATCTTTGGGGATTGCATGCTGGGTGTATACATTAGTCATACATGTTGAGCGTACATGTGAGGCATGTACGCTGGGCGTGCATGCTAGGCATATACGCTGTGAATGCATACTTGGACATATACGCTGTGCATATACACTAAGAATGCATACTTAGTGGAGACTAAGTATCTTAAGCTCTGAAGTTGCCATGTTTGATAGCCGATGTTGCCGTGGTTGTCTACAGGTCCTAGGGAACTGTTGAGTCTGACTCTGCTTGAAGTTGTCTGTGGGGTCCTCAAGCTTTAGTCATGCTAAGAAATGTCATGACTTAGCTTGATTCTTATTGCAAAAGTACTAAGCTCATAATTTTATGGTGTTTCATTGGCCCCTCTTTGTTGACGCTTGGAGGAATCAACCCAAGAAGCGTCGACAAAGAAGTCCAAAACACCACAAGTAACCTGATAGAGACATTTTCCTGTGACACCTGGCTAGACATCATCGTACCATGTTCAGTAGTACATAGGATTGGGGAAGTGAAATTTTTATTTGATAGGGAAATGGGAACTGTAGGGATTGGTAACCAATCAAGGGCTCGTGGCGTGATGAAGAGGATGTCTAGGTATGTGTGCGGATCATGCTTATCTTCTTGGGATCAAAACATGATGTGTACATTCTTTGGCAGTACAAGACCCTTGCTTAGTGTTCAAGAAGACTTGTTGGCAAAACCAAAGCCACGTGATGATGTGTTGCATTCTTTGGAGGAACAGGGCCCTTGTTTAGTGTTTAGGGGGAACCTATTGGCGGAGAGCCAAAGCCATGCAATGGGATGTTACTTGATTGTTTTAGACATGAGCATTTGCTTTTGAGTCAACTATTGTCCCGTCAAGGGTTTATGTGGAAATGACTACTTTTTTTTTATCTTATGCACATGCTCAAATGCTGTGTTGTGGGTTGCAACCGCTTAAGAGTGGCACAGTATGCAATAGTATGTTTGATGTTTCAGGCTGTACTGGGTGTGTTCGGGATGTAACCAAGTATAAGATGTTGAGGGATAGGTGAGATTTGTAATGGGAGATGTACTAGTGAATGGCTTGATTAGTCTTGTCACGTGCGTTGTGAACAACGTCTCACCTTGCTGCTTATGATGAAGTGCATTCTTGTACAAACACCTCTGAGTGTCATCCTATAAACACAACTCCAAGAGGACAAGAAAACCATGAGTGAGTAAGCAAACTTAGACTTAAATAGCTACTGATGAAACAAAGGCACCAGATGAGATTTTAGGCACTGTATATGAATAGCAGCAATGTTGTTAGGATCGGCTGATGGCGAGCGATGTAGTGGCTCTGATGAAGTTGGGATGCAGCCACAGATCAAGGTACCAGAGAGAAAATTACCAATTTATAGTCGTAGCTAACTATCATGGGTTATTTTTATGTCATTACCCGTTGGACATTTCCCGTTTAGCATCGTGACGGACAGTACATTACCAGTTTCTAGTCTTGGCAGACCGTGAAGAGGCAAACCAATTTATAGTCTTAGCAGACTCTGGTGAATGTGACTATGGTAGTTTATTTTCATACCAGATAGGTGCTAGTTTATTGTCATTGCAGACATTCTGTGGTATCAATTTACCGTCATGATGCCAGGACAA
>MNCI01037175.1:0-65090 GCA_015680685.1 Gnetum montanum | reverse complement strand
TTATACTTCTTCTCATGGGCTACTAATGCATGGCTTAAGTAGTAGACAGGGACTTCGGTTCCATCGTCTTGTTTCTAGCAAAGCATAGATGCAATTGATGAGTCTGAAGTGGCAAGGTAGATGTAAAACGGTTTATCATTTTGGGGTGGATAAACTGTGGGTAGTTGAACAAGTGCTATTTTAATATTGTCAGATGCTTCCTGGCACTGTGAAGTCCATTCAAAATGGACGTTCTTGCATAGCAAGTGGTTCATAGGTTTCAACTTGTCCATTAGTTTTTCTATGAAATGCCTGATGAACTATAATCTACCTTGTAGACCTCGGAGTTCGGTAAGGTTGCTAGGTGGTTTTAAGTTTGTTATGGCCTTAACTTTATTGGGATCTACTCGTATCCCTACTTCCAAAGCTATGAATCCAAGCATTTTTCCTATTTTGACTCTGAAGACACATTTCTTTGGGTTAAGTCTCAGCTCATATTTTAAACAACGCTTTAGTACCAAGTCAAGATCTTGTACGTGTTGTTATAATGTCTTTGATTTAACCATGATATCATCCACATAGTCATTGAGTGAGTGCAGCATGTAATTGCTAAAAATAAATGTCATTGCCCTTTGATATGTGGCCCCAGCGTTCTTGAGACCGAAGGGCATCATTGTGTAACAAAAGATACCTCATGGTGTCATAAAGGTTGCCTGGAGCTGATGCTCTGGGTTAATGCGTATCTGGTTATATCCTAAGAAGCCATCCATAAAAGATAACAAGGCATGCCCAGCGGTTGATTCAACAAGTTGATCGATGCTGGGTAGGGGGAAATCATCTTTTATGGTTGCAACGTTGAGATCCCGGAAGTCAATGCATAGGCGAATGCTTCCGTTCTTTTTTGGGACAATGACCATGTTGGATACCCAATCGACATAGTCGACAGCCTGAATGAAACCTACCTGATAAAGTTTGGTGATCTCATTGCGAACTGCCAACGCTACCTCAGGCTTAACCTTTCATGCCTTTTTTTTTACTGGCCTTAATTTTGAATCAGTGCTACACTGTCGTGGCAAGCATGCTGCACTATATGGTACGCTCCACGTTAATTGGTGAGAAAGAGAGGTAAGTTTTTCATCTTGCCATTATGGCCATAAATAGGGGTTATACCTTGGCAATTTTGCCATTTTCACCATAAGAGTGTAGAGCCCTCATCGGAGCACAAGGCAGTTTTAGAGCACGAAAAAATTGTGTTAATCAACTAGCGAGGTGAGTTTTTACAGCGAACAGTGTAAATCTGCAAGCAGAACAATGGCTCCTAAGAATCATCTAGTGCTTGCAAAGGTTGAGGAGGCGAAGAAGACCTTAGGGTGTGCACCACAAGCACGCGTTGCACGGAAGAGCACACTGTTGACCCAGTAGGTTACTATGTCTCCTTTGTTTTTCTGTTTTGCACTTTCTATTGTTTTTTGCTCTTATTTTACATTCTATTTGTTTTGCACCTATTCTTGGCTACCTGCATTTTTTGTGCTCACATCATTTTAGCCTTTTCATTGCTGCGGTCGCCGTTTTGGTCGTGGCAGATGCATAAACGTTAGATCGTGGTTGCATGCAAGGTTACTGAAATCGCCACTGCCGCGGTTGTCATAACTATGGGGGCTGGGGTAGTTTAAGTTTCCTAACCCTAGCATGATGTAATGTAAAACCCTTGGGAGGGCTAGGCCCTGTGTGATGTGGTGATGCGACATGTGTTTTGTTAGGGCATGTCATTAATTGTTTTGTTGCTACGCTAGGCTATTCACACGTTCTTGCTATGCTAGGTATGAGTAGAGGGTTATGCTAACCTATATGTATGGACTGCTAGACATTGCTACATTGTGCATGTATTACTTTTAAGGATGATGCTAGGATTCACTAATTATGGCATGCAGGGCAGGGTCGAGGCCCAGGCTGATCGTTTTGGAAATTAGAGTGGTCCTGTGCCACGTGAGTAGACCTATGGTCAATGCTCCTCCTCCCCAGATACGTTTCGGAGAGCGAGTAGTCTGGTTCATGAAAGGGCCACAGGACTTCTTGCAATTCCTTCTCAACCACTTTAGTGTGATCATTTGGTCTTTCCTAGAGGAGAAGGAGTCATCCGGCATAATAGAAGCCATGTTGTCAGGTGCAAGTCAAGGCATCCTGAGATATTTTACCAATAAGGCAATCATGAGCAGGTAGGGAGAGGGATCCAGCCAAAGCTTAATAGGGTTGAGGTATTTATCCTAGATCTGGGACATGCCAAAATACAACTACTACCACCAGTACAACACATTGTTCCTCGCACGTTACATGGCAATGTGCTTTCAGAACCCACAGGGGATTATTTATTGTACCGGCGGGTGAGTTTTGCAACCTTGCTCTACTGCGTTGTGCAACATTGGCCATACCGGCCAAATGCTGATAGTGTGTTTGTCATCAAGTTCTATATCAATGATGAGGGAGTTCATGATAGATCAGGTCTGATGTCTATAGCGTAGCTAGCCCTATAGGAGTTCTCTTCTACCAAGAACCTGCGGGCAGGTGTGATCGATCAATGCAAGGGGGAATACCATACCTATCCCAACATGTTTCGTATCCTCTACAATGAATGTAAGAAAAAGGGTTAGTTGGATAAGGAGTGGGTAGAACCCTTTAAGCAGGTCACAATTGAAAAAGCCATTATTGAACTCCTACTATTCCCGCTACCATATAGACTTGGTGGGTTAAAACGTAGGTGGTGCATGCTCAAGTGTTTTTGCAATCCTTGTATTTATTATGCTAAGTGTTTTTTTTTTTGAAAATTTTTGTAGCGGTGAAGAATCCCCGAGAGGTGATGGTGGTAATCGCTAAGATGCAGGGGGCCAACATCTACTTCAAATATGGTGAAGTAGCAACGAGCCAGTGTTGGTTAGACCAAGGGACCCCAGACTCCTTGGTCAGGAACGTCCAAAATATGGGGCTTATGGATCTGTTCATGGCCCCAAATCTGAGTGTTCCTACTACCGAGATGTTTTTCCTGGTCAACTCCTTCTCTAGGAGGGTGGGCCAATTTCGTACGCACGTACGGGGCATGTGGGTGATCATTGAAATCAATGACCAACTATTTATGGACAGGTTTAGTGTTCCTGCTGACAGTGTCCCCATAGTGTCGAAGAGTAAGCAGGAGTTGACTCTTTAGAAGAAGAATATTGAGGAGTGGTTGAGGCTCACTAAGGAGTGAAAAGCGTTCCCCATGGAAAAGCTTAAGGATGGCCTTTCCATGGGGATTTACCTGGTCTTTCATGCCCGTGCATTCCCCCAACTGTTCACCCAAGGGAAGGTCCTAGGGCTCAAGCAAGCCTGGATAATGCAGGAGGTTATGGAAGAAGGGGCCCATTACAACTAGGCTAGTTTCCTATGTAGTGGCTTGCAGGCTGAGATTTTGGGACTCCATGAGCAAACGGAGTCTCGCTCCAACATATACTATGTCTTTTACATAGGTTGTCTAAAGTGCTTCATGGAGTTTTTGGTGGTCTAGGAGGATGGAGTCTGGGCCGTGCAAGATCACAACCAGATTCCTAGGCCGTGGATTCACCAAATCCTCTAGAATATGCAAGCCCAGGATCCCCCAAAAATAATCATGGAGTCGTTGTCTGTAATGACTAAAGATCTGATGGCTCATAGCATTCGTGGCCAAGACAAGGTGGGAGAGCCCCCCTGCTATAGCCGGTAGCGTGACATGGGGGGAACATCTCATAGCTGAGACTATGCCTAAGGAGTTGCGAAGGAAGAGACCTCCCCCAACTAGGAAAACCCTTCGCATGGAGGAAGAGGAGGGATGAAGACTGCAGCTTAAGCTCCAGAGGACGCAACCCCCCATTGGTAAATGCTTTCGTGTAATGCTTACTTTGCTATTGTCTGCTACGCTATGCTGCGTTAGGTGGTGTAGTGTAGTGTAGCACCTGTTTTGAGTTCACTTATTTTGAACCGACACAAATATTCTTCTTTGCTAGTAGAGGAAGAAGAAGAAGAAGAAGAAGGCAAGGAAGAAGTGTTGGCCCTAAGGGAGACGAATGACAATACAGAGGCCCTAATCTCAAAGGAAAGGGTCCTGATTAGGAATAAGGGAGCTCCTGTCTCTATGGCAGGGGCTCTTGTCATTAGGGAGCCTCCTCCTACCAATGAGAAGGTACCTCCCTTGAATAAAGAAGAAGCTAGTCTCTTGAAAGGAAAAGCACTAGTGCATGAAGAAGGGGCTCATATGGACTTGGCAGGGCCCTCCACCCAAACTACCGCCATCATCTTGCATTTGCAAGAGGAAAGGCTGCAGTTAGATGCTGGTAAGCTTGGTGACACATTTTCCTTACCATGGTCCATTTTGGCCATTTCTAATATGCCTAATCATGTGACAGGTGCTACTGTTGATGCTACAGGACCCCCTCCGATTCGTGTGGAGTCATGGGTCGAGATCCCTAACAAGTTTACGTTTGTGTAGGGACTTGTCAATGACATGATCAAACACCTTCAACAGGTGGACCCTCCCACGGGTAAATAGCTGTATTAACTGCCCTTATGTTGCTATGCTAAAACTTTTGAGTTTGTTGATTTTGCTATGCTAACACGATTGCTACGCTCTTTATGGTGAGGCAGCCTCTTGACTCAAATGGGACCTAGCATGACCTATGAAAGTTGGCGCTATGCCTACACTTTCACTTGACATGATCAAGGTGCCTTGTCGAGCGTTCGATGAGGCTTACAAGTGTGTCTTGCACTCGGCACACTCCTTGTGGGAGTGTATGCATGTCAACGAGGACCTTTGGAAGTAGGTCCAAAGGGTTGAGCAAAGAGAGGCCGACCTGACTGCTGAGGTGGAGAATCTCAGGTTAAGGAACGAATTCCTTATGAACCATAACCCTGATGTTGAGGATTGGCAAAAGGCTGTAGACGACTATGCTAGGTTTTGGACTGTCCTTCACTAGAACATTGAATCCACCCACGAGATAGTCGAACAGGAAATGTAGATGGACTTGCTAACTCAGAAGTGTCAAGACATGAAAGACATCAGCGCCAAGGTTTTTGAATGGGGGTGAACCCAAAGAAACCACAAACATGTGTATAAGCTGGAGAATGACATCCTCAAAAAATGTATAAAGGCACTGCTGTGGAGGCATTCACGTATGATGCATTCATGAATGCCATCGATGCTTCTAAGGCCTATGCTAAGTTCAAAGAGCAGGTAAAGGTTATGGAATCTCCTAACTTGAAAGTAAACCTTTCTATAGGAGAGACCGCAAATGCCTCCCCTTCCCCGGGACCTCTAAGATGGACAACCGCAGAAAGGGAGAGAGCTACTATTGCGGATGCTGAACCTAGCGATAGGCATTGGATGGACATCTCAACAAAGGAGATTTGGTGTTGCCTTAGGCTCAGTCTAGACCAAATACCCTTTGAGAGCAATGCAGGCCTTTCTCCAGTTAGTCGCTTTACTGTGAAAATGCTCATATGCTATGTTGTAGTTTGCGTTTGTTGCCCTAATTGACTACTTCATTCCTATGATGTAGGCTCCAGGTGAGGGTGCAAGGCCCGTAGGTGGAGGGAATGAAGAATCGGTAGAAGGCAACGCAGGGGAGGATAATGCAAAAGCAGATGAAGTGGGGGCAAGTGGTGAAGACTATGTGAATAGAGACAACACATGATAGCATGGGATTTTCTTTTTGAAATTTTTTCAATTTTTGAAATGTTGAAATTTTGCAAACATTGCCAATAGGTGAAAGTTTTGAATGAAATAAAAAATTTCAAGAAAGAAACTAACTTTGCATTAACTTGTGTATCGTGTAAATTTTTTTATGCTTTCATATGCTAGTTTTAGGCCATTTCAGGCCATTGCTAGTTTTAGGCCATTTCGGGCCATTGCACAACATGCCAGAAGGATCATATGTTAATGAAGCGAAAAGCAATGATGCTAGTTTTAGGCCATTTCGGGCCATTAACAAAAGAGATAGTATGTTAACAAAGCGAAAAGCAATGATGCTAATTTTAAGCCATTTCGGGTTGTAGTGTAGCATGCCAGAAGGACGACATGTTAACAAAGAAAAAAGAAACAATGCTAGTTTTAGGCCATTTCGGGCCATAGCGTAACATGCCAAAAGGACGGCATATTAACCAAGAAAAGAGATGGCTAATGTACAAAGGATGGCAACTGGGTAGGAATTAGTAGGGTTGCTACACTATGCGTAGCTACCTCTTGACCCTTCATGGGTTGATTGGAACGTAAGACCGAGGTGTTTCTCCAAGGCCTCTATTTGCATCATTTTCCTTCGCTTGGAAGGGCAACTCAACCCATCCAGTTTTGATTTGAGGGTCAGCTTGTTGGGCTGATCCTTTCGTTGGATGGTTAATGCATGCGTGAACAGGTGCCTCACTCTTAGAGGTTGTGACCTATAAGCCCAGCTCCATGTCTACGTTACTGATTGCTTGTGTTGCTACTTCATCACCATGGATTACCACCTCCCTACCCGTGTATGGTAAGTGGATTTCCTGGTGTATAGGTGAGGAGACAGCCCTAAGTTGTGCCAACCATGATCTTCCCAAGATCAGGTTAAACCTGAGCATTTCCTCGACCACAATGGACGTTGTGTCTATGGGGAACTGGTCCCTTGCTACAAAGTTTATGTGAACTATGCCCTTCACCGGGATGCGTGCCCTATTGAAGGACCTCAAACATGACATCATTGTGGGTTTGATCTAATCAACCAATCCCAAATTATCCACGATAGGGAAGGGGATGACATTTATGGTAGCCCCATCATAAATGTGTACCCTTCAGATCCGGTGTTGGCCTACTCGAATTGTGATGACAAGAGGCGTTGTAGTCACCTCCCCCTCTTCAAGATCTTTCCTAATGGCATCATTACTAAAAGTCAATTGATGTGGCGTGGACTCCACAGGTACAGAGGGAAGCATGACCGAATGGATCGCTTACTCTTCCGCTGGCATGTTCTCATCGACTGGAATCACTATTAACATGCAGATTAGAGCTTCGCAGTGGGGTATAGATGTCATGATTAGGTCGTATAAGCTTAGTGCAGTATTTTTCTACTTTGGAGCTTGCTTGGCCTGAGTGAGGGTGTCTAGAAGATCTTGGCCACCCCCTTGTTTGATACTTTCCTCCTCTTTAATTCATCCTAGAAGATGAATCTCTCGAGGAGAGGTGACTTCAGATCTAGGTTCAGATCCTTGTCGACATGGTGATGCAGGCTGCGTAGTCATGTCAACCTTCATCTTTGGGGGTGAAGGTGTAGATGCAAGGGGCGAAGACATAGGTTTGAGGATACCCTTGATGGTACTTCCCTTTGACATCTTGTCCACCAAGTGGGCTTCACGCCTTGTGGAGCGAGGAGGCTATTTTGCTTTGTTGTGCGAGATAGGGGCCATCGAAGGTGTCAGATCCATGATAATGAATGGAGCTAGAGGTGTTAATGGATGGGACTATGTGGCCCCATTGACAGGTGGTGCAAAGATGGAGGCCTGTGACGGGACTCTTAAGATAAATAGCTGCTACGAGCTTGAATAAGTCGCAGGTGGTGCTGGTGCACTATGCTGAGGCACATGGATCATGAATGGCTACCAGGGTGGCCTAGGATCACTGTCAATGCCAATAGCATTGATGATGTAATTGACATTATTGGCATTGAGGGGATCCACGTAGACATACATAGATTTGTTTTTAGGGCACACTGGGTTGCTTTCGTCCAACACCAACTTCCCTAGGTCGATTAATCTTTGGATGTCATCCTGCAATGATAGACAATAATCTGTGTTGTGACCACACTATTGATGGTAGTCACAAAACATATCTAGCCTGAAGCCCCTAGGAACTGGAGGCTCATTGGGCAAGGTCAAAGAGGGATTCCTAAGGAGCTCATAGTAGTGTTGATGTCTTGCATTTGTTTCTTCTAACATCTGCTTGTGTTGGATGTATCCCACTGCCAAGAGTTGCTTTAGGAGTTTTGAAGACTTGAGAGACAGTGGGGTGTACTTTGAGCGATCTGTGTGCTCAAAGTTGGGTTTGGTTTATGCAGATGTCTCAGGCATAGGTATAGTAGGTTGTGGCACATGGCCCTGTTTGGGCATGGGTTTAGCTGCGAGTATGATCGATTTCTTCTTATTCTTGCTACCACTACTACTAGGTTTGGGCTTGGCCTCGGTTGCCACAGTGGCCACTGTGGTTTTTGGGGCCTTACCCTTGTCCTTCTTTTCAAAGGTGTTTTTGTAAGCCATGTAGGCCAAGTCTTTGCTTGCCTCGACTGCGTCCCGTATGCTCTTAGTTTGAGCGAAAGCTTGACCAAGAGAGCAAGAAGCGAGGTAGTACAGTTTGGACTTGATGAAGTCATTCACTACACCCTTAAATATAGCTAGCAAGTGGGCCTCTATGATGGGCTCTCAAATTTTGTTAAGGGTTGTGCTCCAACATTGAAGGAACTTTTGGATTGGTTCTAGCGGGTCTTTCTTCATGCTCATCAATTGATCCAGCATGGTTTCTGGCTTCAAGTTGTATTTGAAGCATGTCACGAATTGGGTCAAGAGCTCTTCCAAGGTTGAAATCGATGAGCATGGCAACGCGTAGTACCAATATAAGGCTTTTTTAGCTAGGGACATGGTGAAGACACGAACAATCATGTGCAGCCATTGTTGCAATAGCAAAGATTCATACTTGAAGGTAACAAGATGAGCATTGGGATCTCCCTCCCCATCGTACTTCATGAAGTGCAGGAGAGACATCCCTGGGGGTAGCATCAAAGCAGGGATCGCAGGGCTGACAAGGTCATCCTATTAAAAGTCCATGACTTGTACCGTGTTGGACCCAATAGCTTTGAGACATTTTATTTCCTTAGTGAGCATTTGGATAAGCTAAAATGCTTGATCTAGACCCTGCGACATTGTGGGTAGTTGGGGAACTGCTAAAGCAACCCCCATCTGTGATGTCACAAGGGTAGCAGCTTGACCCATCAGTGGTACCGTTGGGACCACCCCTGCCAAAGGTGCTACTTACATTGTTTACCACCTAGTGGGTGGTGCTGTTGTAATAGCAACTATGGGTTGAGCTGTTGGATAGACTGTTTGAGTTGCCAACGGGACAGACAATAGCCCCGTGTTAGGATGTACCATTTGTAGGGTTTGGTAGGTCTGAGGGTGAACGTAGTGAGACATCTGCGATGGTTGTAGAACAGATGAAGAAGCGAATGGGGTCAACCATGTGGATGGGCCTAGGCCCACCATAGTGAGTGGAATAGATGCTAGTGTAGGAATTAATATGGAAGTTATGTGCAATTGCGAAGTAGGTACGGTGTGAACATGTAGTAGAGTAGCCGTGATTAGCATGTTATGCGCTATAGGAATATGTTGATGAACAGTTTACTGAGGTATAGTTGCTGTGAATGTAACAAGGGAGTAAGAGTGATGATACGCTAGGAATGTGGCATGGCTACCCATTGCAGGTGTAGTTGTAGGCTACGGAAGTGTAGGCATGATGGCAAAGGGAGAGGTGACAGATAATGGATTGGCCCAGAAGGACTGGGTAGGCGTGACAGGAACGGGGTTAGCTTGGCCCCCCTCATTAGATTGGGAATCAAGTTCCTCTTGTCCATCTTGAAAGGCATCATCCTAGTTGGACGTTGTGTCTTGTTGCTCCCTAAGCTAAGCCAGCTAGACTAGTTGGTCTAGTAGCCTTTGGTATGCTTGCGTTAAAGATAAAGAAACACTGGGAGTAGGAATAAATTCCTTCCCATTGTAGTAAGTGAACTCAAAGCTTTGCTTTCCTCAAGTTCATGTCTGTCCAAGGGTAGATTGACCTGCACCTTTGCACAGAGGAAACTGTAATGCTCATGTTGCTAAGCCAATCCCTCAAGTCCCTAATTTTGGATTCTGAGAGATCAGTGTGCTTCCGGCGTCGGATTCAGCGGTTGTTCGGCACTAGTAGTGCCTTGAACCGTGATGGGAACTTCCACATTGAATGCATTAGTGGAAGTAATTGGAAAATCAATTATCAAGCATACAGTTATGCAAAAGATAGCAAATGAACATGGAAATCAGAAAAAACATTAGAAAAAAAGCTTTACATCTTGCCAGATTCTAGAGGAAATGTTGAGGAGACCGACCTGCACCACACAAGGCGTAAACAACCACAATAGGATGTCACATTTACGACTATGCACGATAGGGTGCAGAGCGTGTGCAAGAATACTATAAAAAAGGGAAGGCGAGTCAACTGGCCATCAAAGGCTTTACGTCTCATAGGGTTCCCAGGGAACCATCGAGGCAACCGATCTACACCGCATGATGCGTAAACAACCATAGATGGTTGTCAAGTCTACGCTAATGCATATCGGGGTGTAGAAGGCTTACAAGACTACCGTAAGATGAGCAAGCTAACAAGAAGGCTTTGTGTCTTGCAGGATCCCCGAGGGATTGTCAAAGCGACTAGTCTATACCTTGTGAGATGGGGTACAGAACGCATGCAAGACAATCGTAAGATGGAAAAGCTAACTAGCAATCAAGAAGGCTTTGCATCTCGCAGGATCCCTAAGGGATCATTGAAGTAATTGGTCTGTACCACACAAGATGGGGTACAGAATGCATGCAAGAAAACCATAAAACGAGCTAGTTAGCCGACGATCGGAGGCCTTGTGTTCTGTGGGGCTCCTGAGGAACCGCCAAGGTGATCGATCTACACCGCACAAAGCACAAACAACCACAAAAGGGTGTCGCATTTATGCTTATGCGTGTCAGGGTGCAGAAGGCTCACAGAACTACCGTGACATGTGAAAAAGGCACCAAAAGATCCTCCTTCTAGCGCTAGAAAACTGTAGCAATCGAAAATGTTGGTAGTTGGAAAACACCGAGGGGTCGACGGGCACGAAATTTTCGACCCTATACCTGAGGGAGTGCTGCACTAGGTGTGTGTGGATATGGGGTGCCCTAAATGGTCTGGTCGATTAGACAGGGACTTAAATTGGAGGCTATATAGCCTTTTGCAACATATATTTTGAAACAGGAACGAAAATGCGAAGTAATGCTTGAAAGTAAATAAAGCAGGAAGAATAACGCAAAAAGTAATGAAGCAGAAAAAAGCAAAGTAAAATGCTGTTAGAAAATATGCACCATTCCGAAGCTACAAGTTTTCTCTATCAAAGTGGATACAGTCGGTTGCATAGCGTGGAGGAGTGCAGAGATCCCGAGAGTAACCAGGACATGAAAAGCAAATTAGGTTGTACACTTGGGCACAGCCTTCTATGCTAACAATGCTGGGATTCTACCAAGGTGGTAGAAAGGGGGTGGAGCAAAATGCCAGATAAAAATCCTAACTGCTTGCAGTGTCAAACAAAAAGCTTACAATGCTTGATGTTACAATATGCTGGAAAGGGAACTTGAGTGCCAGAGGAAAAGTTGAAGAATCTGGAGAATCTTCGAACTTTTTAATGCTGCCTACTTGAATCATAGTTTTTTGCAAGAAGTTTCATACAGTTTTAATGTTATTCCTCGTAAGAGATTCCAACCTTTTTTGAATGCTACTTGCCGAGGTATTTATAGGACCGAGGGCATGCAGAAGGGGTGGTTTGGACGCCACGTACCTTGGCCCTGCGCTGACTTGCTTGTGCTACTCGTGTCATGCATGACCATTGGATTTACATGACCGTTGTGAGCCTGCCATGTCGTAACTACATGCTTGCCATGCCATAATTGCATCGTCAGCATCTGGAGACGTGTGCCAACGGTTCAATTAGGTGAAGTGCATTGATGTCGCACAACCACCTACATGCCTTGTTGTGCTTTGTAGTGTAGCATGCCTAGCATAGCGTAGCACTTTGTCATGCGTTCTGCTACATGTATGTTGCATGCTTGCTACGCTATGCTATGCTACGTAGCATAGCGACTCAACTTAGTTGCGAAAACCTTGCTGACTTACCAACTTTTCTTCCGTGAGACTTACAAACTTGTTGATTCCACCCTTTGAGCTGCCTTCTGTCTCTTCCACAGGATTGCTATGCCTCACTGCACCATGTAGCTCAACGTAGCATAGCAGTAGACATGGTCCATCGCTTCCTGAAGGAAAGGGACATTGTTGAAGGACTTAAGGTTGAACGAGAGAACTGGTTGTATGGCTATTGCCATGCTATGCTACGTCACATAGCGTAGTGTGGCACTTTGTTCTGTAGTCATCCTCTAAAGCTTGCTACACTACATAGTGAGGTGTAGCATAGTGTAGCAAGCTTCGTAATTTAGAAAACTTGCCAACCTATTTTGCACATCCAGAATGCTGCTACCAACTCCGCGCGTTGTTTTTGAGTAGGTTGTTAGCTCGACAGGCTACTTAGGTGGACAGGCAAGATGACCTGTAGAGCCTGTTTTCACCTAAAGTAGAAAATTTGCCGAACTGGCTAGCCTGAACTCAGAACATTCTACTCCTAGAGAACTACTGTGGTGCTGCATGATTTTGCAAGGCCTGGTGAAGAGAGAATGACCTCACAAGTTTTTGGGTTGTTTCAAAGTGTAGTCACCACACTTAGAAATTTTTTTGATTTTTTTGGTTGCCCCTAGACTTAGAAAAATTTTTAAGTTTTCCTCACTACCTAGTGAATGCCTAGGCCAACTTTGCTTTTCTAGTGCACCAAGCCTTACCCAAATGACACATCTAGCACACATCATAGTCTACTAAGTCCTTAAACTGATGCTCCTCCATAGTCTGCTAAAACCTTAAACTAGTTCTTCAAGGTCTGCTAAGACCTTAAATTAGCACTCCATGGCCTACTAAGGCCAAAAACCAACCCATGCATTTCTTGCTTTTTAACATCACATATGGATACTCAGGAAAAATTTTATTACATTATTTTTCTTAATTTTATGCATATTGTTTTCATTAAGACAGGTGCAGCTTGACATTTTTTTGACTATTTTTGTAGGATTATCATAGGAATACAACATGGCTACGTACAAGCATCTTCACTCACCTCTAGTCCTCATCAGGCACTATGGTGATCTCACATGATGCATCAACCCATAATTCCTAGACCTTAAGCCCGTAGCCTATGATGAATATATAACATCCGTAGAGGCACCACTAGATTGGCTAAACCATCTAGTTAAGTCTCTAGATCTAGAGGTAGGTGATTTCATTGAGGATCCCCTCATTGAAATCCCTGTAGCAACACCTAGTAGCGAGGCAAAAACATTCAAACTTAGTTCTTTGTTAGAGCCTCAACATGCCCAAAACATTGCAAAGGTACTCAATGATTACATTAAAGCATTTGCATAGTCTTACAAAGACATGCTTGGCTTAGATCCTCATGTAGTGTAGTGTGACATAATCCTTAATCCCAACATAAAACTAGATAAGCAGAAAGCTCACAAGGTTAGGCCTAGGGTGGCATTGGCAGTCCATGATAAAATCACTAAGCTCTACAAAGTTTCTTTCATCTAAGCCATTGACTACACAAACTAGGTGTCCAACATCATGGTTGTACCCAAGAAAAATAGAAGTATACACATTTGCATAAACTTCTAGGACCTTAAGAAGGCAACCATTAAAGATGACTTTCCATTTCCTAGTATTGATCAATTAGTCGATACTATGGCTGGTCATGCCTTATTGTCCTTCATGGGCAGGTTCTTGGGTTACAACCAAATTCAAATCAACCTAGAGCACTAGCTCAGTACTACCTTTATGACCCCTTGGGGTACATTTTCTTATACTATGATGCCCTTTGGACTTAAGAATGTAGGACCAACTTATCAACAAGCCATGATATACATTTTTAGTGCTTACATGTTAGGTCTACTTAATGATTACATCAACAACATAGTAGTTAAGTCCAAAGCAACACACACACATGCAAATGACTTGGACCTTGCACTCAAACATTGTCTGAAGCATGAACTTAGGTTAAATCCGAAGAAATGTATCTTTAGCATAAAGATGAGCTGCATGCTAGGTTTTGTAGTATCCAAAATAGGCTGCATATGCATAGAGCCTGATAAGGTTAAGGCCATTATTAACTTAGCACTACTAGCTAACCTTAAGGAGATATGAGGGTTACAAGGTAGATTGTAATTTATATGAAGGTTTATCGCACAATTGATTGATAAGTTTTAGCCAATGCAACATTTTCTCAAAAAAGGAGTCCACTTCAAGTGGATAACTCAATGGCAAGAGGCATTCGTCAACCTTAAATAGGCATTTCACAACATCCAACCACTACCCAAAAGGATCTAACATCTAATAACTACCCAAATGGTTGTGATAGTACATCATTGTGCGTGATGGTAGATTGTATCATAGATCCTACAATGGCATATTATTGGCCTATGTAAGTGATAGTGAGGTGTAGATGATCATTAAATAAGTCCACGAGGGACTGTGTGAAGGCCACATAGCACCCAAGGTAATGGTAGCGCAAATCATACGCTTAGGCCACTATTGGCCTTACATGAAGCATGATTACATCCCCAAGGTCAAGACATACAACATGTATCAATGGCATGGTAACTTAATGCATGTGCTACCTACTAAAGTGCACACAACGTAGATCACATGGCCATTTCAACGTTGGGGTTTGGACATCATAGGATTGATAACACTTAATTCCTCTACAGAGCAAACCTTCATTATAACTGCAATTGAGTATTTTACAAATTTGGTTAAGGCTATTCTCCTTAGGACTACATTGCAGCAAGTCTACAAATTTTTGCTTGATAACATAATAACCCATTTTGATTTGCCCATGACCATAGTCATAAACAATGGGCCATAGTTTAGTAGTGTTGAGACCAAATCCTTCTATGAGAGCTTCAAAATCAAACATTCCTTTCAATCACCCTACTACTTGTAAGCGAATGGCCAAGTGAAGGCCACAAACAAATTCATCATCAAACTTCTAAAGAAGATGCTCACTAGCAGTAAATAATGATGGCACAAGCAATTGATTTATGCACTCTGGGCCTACCACACAACATGTAGAACTACAACAGGTAAGATGCCATATATTTTGGTTTATGGATCTAAAGTAATCTTGCCTCTTGGACTACAAGTCCCATTGCTTCGAGTGATCCTCTCAAGCTTCATTGATGAGGCTCAAAATGATGACTTGAGAACCATGGACCTTGACTCAATAGAGAAGGAGCACATGTAGACACTTGATCATATCAAGTGAGTGGTACCAACAAATGCAATGGCAAAAGCATCACCACAATCAACATCAATGCCTAACCAAGAAAGAGAACCTAGTCTTCGAGGTCATTTGCAAACTCGTAGAAAAGTTCTCAACTAACTAGGAATGGCCTTTCTTGGTCATCAAGGCATATGACAATGGAGCATTCAAGCTTGCTGACTATGATGGTAATGAATTTGTCAATTCAGTGAACCACTCGTATCTGAAGCCTTACTATGCCTAGTATGCAGTGTCACATCTCAACAAAGCAAGGTGACCAAAGTCCACTATGACTATAAACTAGCATAGATAGTTCGCTATGACTATAAACTAGCACAACAATTCTACTATGACTATAAAATGGCAGCCAAACCTAAAGTTTGCTATGACTATAAACTAGCACAACAAGTCCGCTATGACTATAAACTAGCACCCAAACCTATAGTCCTCTATGACTCTAAATTGGCATAGATAGTCTGCTACAACTATAAACTGGCACAACACAAGTTTTCTATGACTATAAACTAGCATAAAAAGTTCTCTATGACTATAAACTAGCATAGCTCATCCTTGCATCATGATGTTAAATTGGCACAACATCCATCATCTGCTACAACATTAAACTAGCACTCAATCATCTACTAGAACTATAAACTAGCACATCATGGTCTATCAGGACCTTAAAACTAGGCTCATAGTCTACTAAGACCCTAAACTAGCAAAACATATGGTCTACCAAGACCTCAAACTAGGTTTGCATTTAAACACACATAGTTCTATGGAGAAGTGAATGATAATACTTCCAACTCCACACCATCTGCCTACATCTCATGGGCAAGGCGGGGACACTACCATTCCAGAATTGATTTCCTATCATTGAGAGAGGCCTCTGGAACATTTGCAACATTACTTACTCTTGGCATTTTACTGATCTTCTAGAACTACCCTCAAGCATTTTGCTAACCCTGTAGAGCTCTTGCCATAGTTGCCAGCGCTACCATCGCCAGGCCATACTTGCAACATTACCAACCTTGGGCATGTCATTGGTGCTTTGAGCTCTCATTATCAGCACAACCCTTTGGAGTAGTTGTAGTGTCATTGCCCTAGCACCTTTACTAGTTCTTCAAGCACTTGCAACTTGTCTAACTGTTGTAGCATCCTTGCATCCAATAGTTTACTCTCATCTCATGTTGTATGGTTTTTTTCTTATTTTTTCTGCATTATTTTTGCAAGATAAAGCCTCAAAGGTGATCATGCAGAGATGCATCTTATCATAGTAACCAAGTTACCACATTGCTCTGATGTGCATGATTGGAAGCCAAGTCACTCAGGAGTTCACATCCCTATTTACCTTGCTATAGCCTACTTGCATTTACATCATTCACCTTGCATTTTCCCACCTTCCCCTGCATCGCTAAGTTTACAAATCCCTCTAATGCATATGGCACTTTCTCTAAGTCAACCACAAAACCCATAGTAAATGTAATGCAACTCATCCTATGGGGAGCCTTTGTGGGCTAGTAAAAGCCCAAATAGATGTAATACAACTTATCTCAGGGAGGAAACACCTATCCTACAGATGCAACATAGTTGCACTAAAGCAAAGCCCATTAGGTGGCATACAATTCACTTGATGGAAAGCATCCCACAACTATCATTTCGCAATGTGCAAAACCCAAAGCAAGCTTGCCTTGTATCCACAAAAGGAAAAACACAAGAATAAAAGAAGTAAATGGGGAAAAACATGTTCCCAAGAAAAAATTAGCAGAGCTACAATTTTGCAACAAGTTCAACCTTCAATTCACATTAACCTTTTCATAAGCACTCCAATGAGAGGTCACAATTTTAAGAGCAAGCCATTCTAGTGCCATGGACACTGACTCTCTTACAAGCATTCCAATGAGATGTCATTGTTTTGGTAACAAGCCACCTTGGTGCCACACTTTACAGTATCACATTGTTTGCATTTCATTCCCTTGTTATCCCCTAGCACATTCCCTACACCCTTTATCCCTAACATGCCATTACCCTTAGCACTCTTGAGTATGGTGAAGTGACCACTAGCTAGGTATTAATGAGCAATATTAGTCCTTAGCCTACCATGGTGTTTTTCCATTCTTTGTAAACATCTCTCGAGCCACTTCTCCAGATGTCAACAAAGAGGGGCCAATGAAGCACCACAAAATTTGGGCTCCCAGGTCTCGACTACAAATTTGTCTAAGTGTTAAAACTTGGCAAATTTTTTCTCAGTGTTGAGACTACACTCCCTACTATTAGGACTATGCTCCAGAGCATAGTCAACATAGTTGACACAAGTAGTCCAGATTTGCAAAATTTTTCTAAGTGTTGACAGTAGTTGCAAAATTTTCTAAGGGTTGGACTATGCTCTCCCTACCGAGACTATGCTCTAGAGCATAGTTAGCATAGTCTACACACCAATGGTTAGTTTTGCAAATTTGTGTAAGTGTCAAGCCAGAAGCTGTCAAGCTTGGCCAGGGATGGAAGAAAAAGTTTGGTAAATTTTCTAACTTTTGAGACTACGCTCCCTACTACAGTCTAGAACATATTCAGCATAGTCTACAAGAAAACATCATTTTTTGCTAGATTTTTCTAGGTGTCAAGGCTATGCTCTCACTATTGGGACTATGCTCCAAAGCATAGTCAATGTAGTTAGCACCGAAAACATTTTTTGCAAAATTTATCTAACTATTGGAACTACACTTCATAGCGTAGCCAACATAGTCATGCAAAATTGCCTCCAAAAGCCTCTAGAGCATGACACCGACCTTCATCTTAGCTCCAACATCCCTTCAACAAGAAATATTAGCAATTTTCACTTCTTTTGCACCCACCATTTTCCCCCAAATTGTACCTACACTCAAAACCACTTGAGAGAGTGGATAGCATAGTGTAGTCTCCAAAACTACACTATTTTGCATTGTTTTTAGGTATATTAGGGGCTATTTGGCACTTGCACATGCAATCTTGGTAGTGTAATCATAGTCTAGTAGTTTCACAAGATTCATTGAAGCACATTAACAAAACACCATTTTCTTCAGTGGGAGTGTAGTTAGGACTAGCGTAGTTCCAACTACCCCTTCTACCACGTGGCACTCAATCCACAATTCATGGCAATCCTAACCCTATAAATACCCAAGCACTCCATGTTTAGGGGTTGGAAAATCTAAAAAAAGGTTGGCATTTGAAGCATTCAATTAGCAAAATTTGCATTTTAAGCACTTTGGCATTTGAGTGCATTTGACATTTTGGTAGCACCGTTGCACACTGCTCAGGACACCATAGACCACTACAACCCACAGGACACATGGTAGCCAACCTGACAAGCTCAAACTTCATAGTGAACGTTAGTTTTTACAACCCAAACACCCTAAGACTATGACTACACTACCTACTACACCTGTTTGTACACCATGTACCTTCTCATCTTCTCTTGTAGTTAACTATGCTTCCCCCATTTGGGGTGGTGCCAATTTCTCTCTTGCTCACTCCTTATACATTTTTGGCATTTTTCCTCACATTTTAGCATTTTACTTGCATTTTTCACTATTTTCTACACATATCCACACATTTTCACCTTCATTTTGCACTGGAAACCTCAACTACACTCACCTTAGTTGATATCATGAATGTTGCAAACACCATGCAAACCCTTAGAATTCATTTTGGCATAACACCCCATAAGTCCTAGTTCAATCAACAAGACCATTCTAGGCACCCCGCTTCCATTTCTAGCAA
This sequence comes from Gnetum montanum, assembly GCA_015680685.1. Lineage (NCBI taxonomy): Eukaryota > Viridiplantae > Streptophyta > Gnetopsida > Gnetales > Gnetaceae > Gnetum > Gnetum montanum. Next base: position 46,152 of record MNCI01037175.1, on the reverse strand, counting down.
GCCCTCACATGGACGTAGGGTTAAGGCCATGTGACCATGAACCTCTCAGTGTACCATTCTAGCCTATGATGTTTTTGGTTACTACAATCATCCTTATGCTTCAGTTGAAGGACATCCCAACACTCTTTAGCGGTATTTTTAGTTACAACATTGGCCCCAAGTGATCTTAGTATAGGTTGTACAAATTATCTTAGCAAAAGAATCTAACTTAGTATGTCTAGACAATTATCTTCTTTACTCTCTAGTTAAAGTATTAACATTTGGAAGAATTACTAGCTTATTTTCTACAAATGACTAGACCTCATTAATTTGTAGCAAATGCTTAACCAAATGAGACTAATAAGAAAATTTGTAAGACTCATTAAAGATGACATAACACTTAAGAATATCTTTAGATATTATTTCCTTTGCATTCTTCTTAGCAAATTCTCAACTTTAATACCACTTATCAAAAGTTTTTAGTAGAATAAAATTTATCTAAGCTTATTGTAGCAAAATTTTTAACTTCTCTAAAGTTAATTTGAGCCACCATGAATTGACCATGAGTTGTTGTAAGGTCACAATCTACAATATCAAGACTTGTGATCTCTAACCATGGGTTGTGGTAAGTTATGATGTTATACCATGAGCCTACCATAGGTCATGGTCTGATAAAAATAGATAAAAACTAAACTTTGTGAATATCATGAATTGGTCATGAGTTTTGGTTAGGCCATAGTGAATGTTTTAGCCTTTATGGTACTTCTTTGTACTTCAAATCTAGCCCATGAGCAAACCATAAGTCATGAGACTATTAAAACTAGACCATGAGTAGGCCACAAGTCATGGTGAGGTTATTGTCTTCTAAAACTATTGTTGTGTTTGCCATGAGTCATCGTGAATGCATGATGAAATTGTGATCTTACAGGAAATAGAGAATGGTGTTTCAAAACTTGAAAACAAAGATTATAGACATGTTCTATAGCCTCCAAACAAGGTGAGGCAAGCTTGAATTAGAATATAGACATGAATTGAACCTTAAAATTAACTTATATGTGGAAAATGCACAAAACCATCATAAATATGCATGAACTCTTAAATTCATACTAAAATTACTTTAAAATCATGAGAAAACACTCTTACAAGCTAAAGAAGCTTGAAACAAGCACATTCAAAAAGAGTTATGTACAACACATGTAAAGACAGTTATGTACTTTTACATCAAATTCTCATGAAAAGGCTACAACCTATGAACATGAACATGAAAATAAAGAGAAATTTGCTTCAATCTACACATGGGTAGTGAATCCCTTGAATTAAAGCATAAAACTACTTCTAATTTCTTCAAGTCTTCACTACAAACATGTAAAAACCATACACTTAACTTCATAAACATAAGAAAACTTGAAATTAAAATATGCATGTAAGAAACATGTGAGAATGCATGAGTTGTGAGAAGTTATGAAAGAAAAGTTTGCAAGAACTTAGGAGAAGAACCCATGAAAGGAGAAACACTCCTCAAATTGAGTCAACCATGCTACAAGAATTTAAGAAAAGAGAAAGGGAAAAGCTAAGAGAGATTTTCCAAGTACATAATTCTTGCATAAAAATGCTCAAGAATTAAAGGAAAGGAGAGCTTCAATTCACTTCAACTCAAATATAAAGCAAGTTACAATGGAAGTGTTTCACTCCTATTTATACTTTTTTGTGAAGGATTTTGCCTCTTAGAAGATGAGCCACACATGAAGGCTCTTAGCCATTCTTTTCTCCTTCTAGCAATTTTCTCAATCCTTAACCTTCTAAGACCCTTTTTCTTTAAACAAAAGAACTTATATCTCTTAATACCTCAAAGTACACATACTAATAGGAAAAGAAAGTCTTCCACTATTTCCTACTATATCCAACATCAAAGGTAATAGAGATGGAGGAGTTACAAATGATGAGTGGCAAGGTACCCCTACACTCAACCATATGAAAACGAGCATTCACGCACAATCTAGTTGAACTCTAGAGATGGACTAGTTGTGGTATCTATATAATTACTTATTGATTGCAGTTCACTGTCTTTCCACCTGGACTAGTATTTGCTTTGTCACATATGGTTTAGTCCAGAGTGAGGTGTATGATATGATTTCTAACACTAGGCTACTCCTAGAGACAATGGAAAGTAACTTTGATTAAGCTAAGATGGAATGGGAGAAGAGAATCTAGGCTAGCCTAAGTGCGATGAGCATCTGTCCTTAATCATCTATACACATCTTGGATCTCGTGCACTACTAGTAGGATTACCAAGCTTATATTACTTGAGGGCTCCTAGATACGCTATTGGGATACCAAGTAGTCACACTTAAGTGCTCGTGATTAAGTCATACTCATTCCACGTTTAATAACAGAGATAGTAAATGAAGGGTAAGAAACATTAATTAAGAAAGCAATAAATAACAATAACAGTAAGCAATTAAAACTAAGTAAATGCTGCAATGATGAAGTAATCTTGATCTTTATTGTTGGTCATGTGCTTGTCCAAGTACATCACACTCAAATAAAGGTTCCATACAATTACAATCATCACATTGTGGGCATGCACTGGGGAAAGAGTTGAGAGGAACTAAAAAATGACAAAAAGACTCTACTCTAACACTAACTGACTCCTTCCTGTGTGCCCAAATGTGGTATTTATAGGCTTACACAGGAACCACAATATCACATATCTGATATCGATAGCTAGGTTGCAATATCGGGTACCTGATATCGAGCATCTGATATCAAGGGTCTAATATTAGCACCTGGTTAACAAGGGTCTGATATCAGCACTTGGTTAACAAGGGTCCGATATCAGCACCTGACAAGCCACAGTTCATTAACAAGGTACACAGTCACACCATTTCTAACACCAACTTAGATTGTCGTAGATAGGAGAGGAAGATGTTAGTTTTGAGTTGCATCTCAACCATGAATTCTATCAACAATGGCAAGAAGAGTGGAAGATTAAGCATAAAAACTTGCAAAAGGTGTATCTTTTGGAGGTATGGAGAGGCAAGCCGATACAAGTAGTCTTGTTGAGATATAAAAGTAGAAGCTTATTGTAAAGCTAAGTTTCATATTTTTATACTAAGTTATTTGCACATCTCTATTACATACCATTGGAATGAGTTTAATTTCAATCCAGTTTCATTTTACATATGATTGTAAGCTTTAATTTAAATTTCCCTGGTTTCTTAAATTTTGTAAGCTCTAAACTTTAAAAGTTAATATGAATACACTTATGACTATTAACATTTATTTATTTTAAGTTTGGTTTTTAACTTGGTGTTTGATGTATTTTTGATTTTGAATTTTTTGGAAGTTAAAACCATATTACATCTAAAATTTGATTTTAATTTCTGTATGTTTGAAAATAGTTACATATATGTTTTTTCAAAATTTGCAATTGATGGAACAAGATCACTAAAATTTAATATTAGTGATTAAATAATTAGTTCAATTACCTTATTGAAAATTAAAAACTTATTCTCTTTGTCAAAATTAACTTATTATATTTCTATCATATCTAAACTTTATTCAATTTTATTTGAAATCAATCACTATTGAGCCATTATTGAAAAATCAAATTACCCACCATTATTATTAGTTTATTATTTTTTAATTTGAAGATTTCCCTACTATGAAAGGCGCTCTAGGTGATACTCTCAATCTCTTCTCAAGTTGTTAAAGGGATTGCTTTGCGAAGTATCTAACAATAGCATGATGGTTGTTTCTCGGTCTGTTGACATTCGTGAACACAACCGAAATTGAGAGGCGGTACAGGTCGGTTGCTTTTACGAGCTACCCAGGACGTTGGTATCGTTTTCCCGTGCCCACAGCCACAACCTAGCAATTTACTTTATATTTTATTATACTTTGACCAATTATTATAATTTTTTACCTTCACCTCACATGAAGTGTTTGTGCAAAAATTTTACTTACAGGTTTCCAAGGCTAAAATAGGTAAAGCAGCCTGAGAAGGGTTGAATTTTTGTCCTTGAAACCGCATCATGTAGAAGTAAAATTAGTGTTCTGCAATGAAATTCTGAAAAAGGTATTCTTTTGACTGAAAAACAGCAAAGCTGTAACAAAAGCACTGCACACTACACAAAATAAAGCAGGCACACACTAGGCCATATAGGGACGATAGCTTCGTCTTCAAACATTCAAAATGTTGAAAACATGAACATGTCTCACCAACTCCCCAGGAGGTCCCCACCCTTCTGAAGAATTCAAATTTCAATGACTGTTATTGCAAGCGAAGCTTCAACCAGGAAAACTTGCAATAATCTGCATTGTTGATGGCAAATAAAACACTTAATCCAAACAAATCTACTATCTCAGCACGCACACCAAGCATCATAGTAGTATCATACTAACCAAAATTCTAAAAAGGTTTGGAATCCCCACCAAGTCTCAGTCTGAAAGTGATCTGGGCTAACTAGTGAAGTTCGGAGACCCAGAAAAAGAGCTAGTGAATGGTCTGCTGCTGGTAGGAGTTACGCAGTCCCTTGTTTCCACCACAACCTTGGAAAACGGAGCCTCCTCGTTGCTGAGCAGCGTATCGTGCTGCTGGACCACAAGCACAGAAGCCTGCGTCTTCAGATTGGGAGAAGCCAACAGGTCCCCGATCGGACCCAGCTCTCCACAGTCTCCGGGCCTGTCCACGACATGTGCAACCAACGTTGTTGGAAATCTGCCCCTGCCCACAACTAACAAATTATACCTGTTGCCACGCGCTATCTCAGGCACAGTTTCAACCATGTTGTCGGTCTCCTTCTCCTCGTATTTGATGAATTTCGCCAGCGGCAGAGGATAGTGCACCGGTGAATGCGGTACCCTCTTCGATGATTTCTTGGTTGCAGATTTTATGATTTTCTCGATGAGTTCCCTGTCTAAGGTATCCTGGAGATCCCTATTCAGCTCGGCCGTGGCGAATTTGTAGGATCCGTCATTGGCCGCCTCACGCTCGTTCTCAGGAAGTGGGGCAATGTTTAGAGAAAGATGGTGGGAATCCTTGCTGGGCACAAATCGTACTACAGTGAGTCTGATTCCAGGGTGTTCCGCCATTCTGCAGGCAAAAACCAGAGCTTCCCTGTCATCTGGGCCGCCGAAGAAAAGAACTGCGATGTGGTGATCCATGGTTGACGGAGATATCTGCGACTGGCCTGCAAATCCGCGGTCTACAAGAATAGCCACAGAGCAGGGCGCGTGTTTCAGAACCTTTTGGTTCACAGCTCTCATATCTAGATCCATGGTTTCCAGGATTCCATCCACGCGCTGGTACTTGTGGAAAGGAAGGATGATCATGGCGGCACGTTTTTTCTCTGCTATGTTGCAGACGTCCTCATGCATGCTGTGCAGATCGGAAATGGCAGTCATTGGCCGGACTGCAACTCGGTTGAGATGGCCGTAGGCTTCGAAGGCTATCACGATCTGGTCCTGCTGAGCACGGTTTGGGTTGCAGAAGGGAAGACCGTTTTTGCTGGCTTTGTGCACCATCATGATAGCAGAAGATCGCTCTGAGAGCTCGACCAGGTGCATGATGTAGAGGCGCAGTGGGGATTTGGGTTTTGTGGTGCCTCTGCATGCCTCGATGAGGTTGATAATGGAAGGGATGTTGCGGGTTCCGTGAATGCAGGCCAGGATTCTGAGCTCGTCGTTGGGTTTGTCTCTCTGCACTTTGCGGTGCTTGTATGGCACCGCCCGTCTGGCAGGCTTGTAGATTAGCATTACCGCAGGGGTTGTTATGAATGTCGTGAGCAGCGCCATTAGCACTAAGATGGCAAAGCATTCATCATTCAAAACCTGCAGGCAAGACCGCAAGAAAAATAAAAAGTTTAATGTCGAAGTTGCATTAAGATGGATTATCCATCTATTTAGTTATTTAGAAAATGCTATAGCCTATGACAATATCTTTTAATGCTTTGTTACTCAAACTTCCTGGATGCAGTGATACCACAATTAGCTACTGTTTCTGTGTTTTCCATCCAGGTAAGATTCTCACAATACAAGAATTTTGAGTTTAATTATGGAGAAAGAATCACGACAGACTATGTTACTTTCTTAGAAGCTCACACAGACGGCTGTGTCTAATTTAAGAGTTTTCTGACGATGATCAGACAAAGTTACAGAGCACCAGGATGCGTTATGTTCAAATGGATGGTACTTTTCAGACTTAAATGGCTATCCTAGATTCCTCGCTGATCTGTAGATTCTATTTGAAACCTTTTTCTTCTCTAATATTTGAAATATTTTATACACCTGATCGTCTGGTGGTTATGTTATATCTCTACCTTCAATCATTGTCCTGCTCTATTAAACCTGAATATTCTTTTTAGCTTAGCGCATGAGAACCTTTAAAATCAGTGCCTCCAGTATTTTTTATGCTTGATCATAACTTGCAACAACAACAACAATACAGTTTCTCCTACCACGTAGCGTCCACATCCTAAGCAGCAAAAACAAATATTAAGGCTTCACGGTCACACTTCCATGTTTTTGAAATATCACCAAGGAAATTTCTAGAGTGTGTCCGTGGTGGTTACCTCTGTCACCCCCGCCCCCTTGCTATCACAAATGCTAAGGTGGCTACCTCATGGTATCGGAAGGGTGTCATTTCCTTGAATTGTCTTAGGCTGGCTAGTCGTTGGATTTCGGGGGTCAAGTTTAACAATTTGTATGTGGAGTCAGCTGCAATGCACCATTGCCTAGTTCAGATTTACTCTTTTCTCCATGGTCATTGGCAACTTGATGTTACAGTGCAAAGCCTTTTTCATGGCCTTCAATGGCTTAATGGGGTTAAACTCTTGCCCTACCAGCCATCTGTCCCCCTTCATCTTATGCATGACCCATCCAAAGTCATTCAACGTTGCAATAAGTATTGGCACAAACAAGAGTTAGTAACATTTTGGATTCCACTCTTCCAACATATTTGGAAACTTCTGACCCTCCCCAAAATTAACTTGTTCCTTTGGTGTCTCCTCCACCATGGTCTACCTATTGGAAAATGTTTAGAATACCTAGGGATTCCCAATCCCGATTGCCCTCTATGTGGTGGACAAGATGACTTTGTCCATGTATTTTGGCATTGTCCCTTTGCTCAAAGTGTGTGGGAGTGGGCTTTCAAAGTTTTTCCATCATAGAAGCTATCTCAAAAGGATGCCATATTCGGATTTTTAAACATTACTTCTACTAATTTTAATTTTCTGTGGAAAGTTATTAGGCATACTATTTTATATTATATTTGGAAGCGAAGATGCAATGTTCTATTTCAAAAGACAGATTATTCTAATAAATGTTTGCTCACCAGGTTGGAGAAGGTGCAAATCTTTTGCCTCACTCATTTTCAACTTACATCTCAAGCATCCAAGTTCAATCTAGACAATCATCAGTTGGTTCATCTCTTGCTTGCAGTTGTGGGAAAGACCTAAGCATTCCAATTACACTTATCATCAGTAATCTTTACAAGGAAGCTTTCCCTCTCTATTATGTGGAGTCACCACTGGAACTCTCTCTATCCTTAATTGAGAGCTCTTTGCCTTATCTAATTCTATGTCATTCTATTTTGTAATGCATTAGTATGTGTGGATGTTTGGTTGTGCCCCAACTTGGGTTTCCTCCCTTAATACTAGTGGAACTCTCTCTATCCTTAATTGAGAGCTCTTTGCCTCATCTAATTCTATGTCATTCTATTTTGTAATGCGTTAGTATGTGTGGATGTTTGGTTGTGCCCCAACTTGGGTTTCCTCCCTTAATACTCTTTTATTCATAAGGCTGTTCCCGAATTTCATTCACAGTCCCCTTAACCCTATGACTTATTTAGGTTGCTGTAATTGACACACCTTTAATTTTAATAAAAATTCTTTTCGGGGTCCAACACCCCCAACTTTATTGATTCCATGTTTTTGAAATATCACCAAGGAAACTTGATAACTTTATTGATGAAGTATTTGCTAGTATGTTTATTTATTTATTCTATTTAATAGATCCTGAGGGTATCAGAGGCAACAAAAAGCATTTGGATTTCAGTTTCACCTATACCCCTATTTCATATCTATGACAGGATAAAATGTGTGTATTAGTATTTATATTTTATATTAATAGAAACAATGATATAAAACTATTTGTTGATCGATTTTACCTTTAAAACCTAAATTTAATACGATGTGATGGCTGAAATTTTGCAACAGTCTTTAAGATTCGAAATCTTGTGGAACCATCAAGGTTCTGCGATTGTAAATGTTGTGAGAATCGCATTGAGTATTTTCAAGCTCTAGTTTATGTCCACATTCCACAATGCAGAGAAAGCTCTCTGACTAAGATTTTCATAGGGGGACTTGCATGGAAACTGAACAGAGAATCAGCCAAATAAATGCTTACCTTTCTATCCTTGCCGATGTTGAGCACGATAAGCTCCACAAGCCCTTTGGTGTTCATGAGAAATCCCAACGTCATTGACTCCCGAACAGGCATTCCTTGAGCTACAGCTACCACAAAGGTTCCCAGAATCTTCCCTGCACAGGCACCCGCAATAACCAGAAAAAGGAGGCCCCATGAGGTGGCTCCGTGAATGGCAGCAACGTTGGTCTTGAGCCCACTTGAGGCAAAAAACAGCGGAAGCATAAGGCACGATACAAAGTCCTCAATCTTCTCTATCAACATGCCCGCAAATGGTCCTTTCTTTGGTACAGCGATGCCGAACATAAAGGCCCCAAAGATGGCATGAATTCCTATCAAGTCTGTCATGAATCCAGATAGAAGAACTCCGGCCAGCGTGATGCATATGTACAATTCCTTCACCGGTTCTCCCTCGGGAGAATGCTTCACCATCCAGTTCATGAGGGGTTTTATTACAAACAGCATGAACAGCACAAATGCAACACCACAGAGCAAAATGTAGACTGAAATGAAAGGGCTCTTGCCTGTTCCTGACAGTGCAATGGCCAGGGCAAGCAAGACCCACGCAACTACGTCGTTCACTGCAGCACTTGCAATAGCTGTCTGCCCAACGTCCGTGGTGAGCAGCTTAAGCTCGGCCAGGATTCTGGCCAGCACAGGCAAAGCTGTGACAGAAATGGAGACACCCATGAACAGCAAAGATTGTGTAAATCCCACATTTTTGGAAATGGTCAACCTAAGCACGTATGCTATGCCAATTCCGATGATGAAGGGCACGCTGATGCCCCCTGCTGCTATTAAAAGCGTCTTCCTGCCGCTTCGCCTGATGGCTTCAATGTCCAGCTCTAAGCCCACCAGAAACAGGAAAAACAGAAGCCCTATGTTAGCTGCGCTTTCCAGAACAGGGGTTGCGTTGCTTGGAAATACTGTCTTCATGTATTGTTTGCTGCGGCCTACCAAGGAAGGGCCAAGAAGCACACCTCCCTGAAAATCAAACAATAATAAAATCAGAAATAAAATACATACAATGTTCTGGGCCCGATTGCCCAAAAATCCAAATTTAAAGGTATTATATTAATGGTTCACTTTTCATAAATGGCGATATTCAACGATGAATGCTCCTGATATGGTTTTAAATACTACATTAGCAAATAGAACGCAACAGGGCCGACACTACATGATTTGTTTACTCCTTGCAGGAATACATACGCAGGACAACGTGAACTCAGCACATTGGGCAAGGTCATCTAAAGGCTTTTTCTTCCTGTATATTAAACATCAGTAACATCCGGTGTTACCACCATGGCTCCATTGAATACTTTCGTTTGAGATCCCACGTAACTCTACTTGAAGTGAGAATGCATCTGGATGCTTGGCGCTACTAATGCTATAAACTAGACTTGCAAATGAAAGCAATACCGCGTGCAGGGGATAGGGTCCAATAGATCCTCTGGGTCTTTGGACTTTCGTTATATGGAATTTTGGTAAACAGATTGTGCAGGAAAATATGCACAGCAGCACAGGTTAGCAAGAGAGGAAATTCGTAAATAAAAGTCGCAAAACTTGGAATCCTCAGTTCTTTATCAGGATCTGAAGTTTAAGTCTAAGAATTATAGATTCCAAAAACGAATTGTTAATTACTGAAATCCAAAGCTATATAGCATTAAATTATGAAGAGATGCATGCGGAACAGTACTTCGTCAAGCACAAACGAAAATAAAGAAAACAAAAATCCGGAATAATAGATAGCAAATTATACTTCTCGCCTTACACTTATAAAATAGATGGTAAATTATAGAAGGGCAGGAAACGTGCATGAAAGCATGAACGAACGCTGCTTAAATTCAAATGCCTCGGGACTTTGAGCCCAAAGCAACATTAAGAAATCAACAGACTAAGAATAAAAAATCTAAACATCTTGACGTGGAACTAGAGGGCTATATTTTTTTGTTTCAAGTCAACAATTTTCGTTACATCTTAGAATGCTCATCAACCCTTAAGTCCCTTAGGAAAACCCTTCTTGACAACGTAGGAAGAACACTGAAACTAAAGTTTAGTCCTATGAACGGAGTTTTGGTTTCAGGCTTTCAGCCTTGGTTTTTGTAGAATTTCTAGAATCAAAATGCCTCTAAAAAATTTTGGAAATGTAAACTAGCGTTTTGAAATAAATGAGTGCTTACAATGATTTCTGCAATAACACGAGGCTGCCTCAATGGTCTGAGCAGAAACGCAAGAGCCCTGGTAACAACGATCACAATACATATCTGCAAGATCAACAAAGGAAACGTGAAATCTAGCGGGTTATCACCTTGCCACAGGCCATTTGAGGTCGTTTTCATAGGCTTCGCACAAGTCGCATTGCCAGGCTCCATCTTTTGCGAACTTTGAAATAAAATTGTTAACAAGATCTCGAGCAGAGATGGCTGAACACAGAAAATGAGCAAGCTCCAAAATCAGCCGGATTAAGGTTAAAGTTATTCAAACAGGAATATTTAACAAACGGAGCTAAATAATCTGCTTATCATTATCCGTATATCGCCCTTGCAGTCTTTACGAAATCATCAACAAATTTCTAAATAGAAAAAACTGAACTCGTACAAGTTGTATATCGAATTTCCGTTAAACAGAAAGCCAATCTAACTTTGATATTGAACTTTAAGATTTTCTGCGAAATGCTTAATAGATTACCGATCTACACTTCTCCAACTAAAAGCATCATACTTGCACAACACGAACTTCAAGTTCAAAGAGCTTTGAGATGCTGTTTCAATGAAAGTCTCCATCCGCAAAGCATTGTTACAGAACTCGCCCTCTGGCCGGGAGTTCCTGCAAATCTTCCTCCTTACAGAAGTGTCTCTTGAAACGTCCGAATGCAATCCAAATTGTGGCTGTAAAACACAGGGCCAAAGTTTCTAAATCCGTTGACTAAGCAGGAATTACTGACAATTGGATCAAACATCAACGGCAACGACTCGGGAAGATGAAAACATCCAGTTACAGTGAAAAGTCTCGTGTCTTCTTCTGCCTAGCTCTATCCATTTTTGGTTTTTTAAAGCGATGGTCGGAGTACGACCTCAAATGAATTCGGTACGCGTTGCCAAGTCAGATTGCGTTCAATATGCGTTGAGATTCTCGGAAATCCCGGTGTCGCCACATGCGATTGCTTTTTTCATTTTAATATGCATGTTCAGCCTTCGGCGTGTCAGCGATCCATTTGTCGGATTGAGCAGTGCTAATATGTCTGTTTTCATTAAATAGTGGAATGTTTTCAATCGTTCCACAGCGGATACTTATTTCCAAAGCCTTCAATTATTAATGATTAAAAAGGTAAAATAGCTTGTTTGAGATTAAGACTTTCGCAAGTGACGATCCTTATCCGAAAGGGCCCGGGGCAGAAGTAGATTCCGCGTATGAAAATATTATGCCACATGTTAAGAAGTATCCTATGTTCCTCAAAGAGCGACGTCAAGGGCCGGCAAGAGGCATTATTTGTAACTCATTTAAATAAATTAGTTTAATTATATATTTATAATATAAATCTATAATTTACAATAATTGAGTTGAATTTTAGTTCTTCTATTGTATTGAAAATTATTTAAGTCACCTTTTTATTAGATATTAGATTGCATTCTATAACAATGTTGGTCAAATTATTGTGATTGCATGATGAAAATGATAATTAATTACAAGTTTAATAATAAATAACAATGAGGTGTTAGCCTAGTGGTAAACACTTGATTTGAGGGCTCCAAGTCATGGGTTTGATTCTAGTGGGCAATAAATATTTTTATATTTTTATGGATAGTTTTCAAATCAAGAGTCTTACCCTTAAGCTAACACCTCATTCTCTTGCCCTTTTGAGTGCATTACAATAAGCAAACATAAACATGGAAACCACCAATTTGCTTGGAACAAATATGTTGGCATTATGGAAGAAATATTATTTATTGTTACTAAAAGCCTCTCCCTATAATGTTATAGATGAAATATTATTAAGCGTTATTGATAGGCTCTCCCCGAAGTGTTATGGGCAGAATATTATTTAGTGTTACCAATCTATGATTGGTAATTGGCTTCTCGACCAAAATCAAAAGATAGTATCTAGTACATGTTCTTAAATAATGTTGTTTTGTGAGGGTCTTGGCTTGGTAACCCCAAGTCACAAGTTTGATTTTACTAGGTAATGTTGAGTTATAAATAAAAACAATTTTATAAAATGGATTTTGAAATTCATCCAATAGATCCAAGGGGTCTCAATAAACATAAGTAAAAATTTTCGTTTCAATTTTAGTTTTGTAATAAGAAGTTGTAATTTTTGTAATAAGAGACTTGAAAAGATTGTAATCACAAATACGTCTCTTGAGGTAACCTACAAGGGTTTGACCTAATTTATTTATACTTGGTACTTAGAGGTTGTATGAGCATGGAGTTTGATGAGTGGTGAGGTATCCCTATGCTCAACCATACAAATACGAGCATTTCGTGCATGATCTGGTCGAATTCCAAAGACTAAGTGCTTATGTGCCCTTGTGGAACAAGGACAGGTTGGTTGATTGTTGTCTTCCTAAGCTTACCTATATGTCACAATTGTATGGTTAAGTAAGTTTGAGGAATATGATTTTTATAGCTTTTATCTTTTTATGTCCTGCACTAGTAGGGAAGGAGAGAGGTAACTAAGTAACTAATTTAACTTAACTACTCATTAACTAAGTTCTAACTAATCCTAACACTAGCATCCATTCCCACTTGCCGTACACATCTTGAACCAATGCAACATTGTTGGGATTACTAAATGCTAATCATTACTGGGTTACCAAGCGTTACACGCATACTCAAAGTGGTCGTGCTTGTGTAATTTAATGATTTGCTTAATTGATCAAAATGAATTGTTGTGCTAATAACAGAAATGTAAAGTGCATAAAATAACATAAAATAAAATAAATGCGTAAGAAAATAAAATAAAAGAAATGCGTAAGAAAAAAAATCTCAAGTGCTGCAAGGATAAATCGAAGAGCTTGTCTTTATTGCTGTACACAAGGAATGCTCAGGTACACAATGCTTGAATAAAGATCTATCCACACTTAGACCTCTTGTTGCAGGGACTTGGAAAATACTCTTAATTTCAAACAAACTACAAAAGTTTCACTACTTGACTACTAAAAGACTTCTTCCAATTGTGTGCCTGGGTAGTGTATCTATAGACTTGGGAGCAACTACTCTAATAATTAGAGTAACCGCTCTAATAATTAGAATAGCTACTAAAGCAACTACTAGAGTAACCACTCTAATAATTAGAATAAACCGCTAGAGTAACTACTCTAATAATTATAATAAATCGCTAGAGTAACTACTCTAATAATTAGAATAACTATTAGAGTAACCACTCTCATCATACCCCCACAACTGAATGAAAAACCATCCTCAAGTTCCTTACAAAATATTGGGAAGGTATGGGATTATTGACTAATTGACAACTGATGGTGGAATGGGATGACAGACTCAACGTGCCCAGTGAACAAATTAATAAGCATATTACAACATTAGTGTTCATGACCATTGTGGTGAACACTCATACATAAATGACATCCAAGCCTTTATTTGGCAGCTTGAAGAGAAAAAGAGAGAGAGAAAGAAGATGGAGCATGTTGCCACCAATGCTGAGATTGCACCTTCCATTGTTTATCCATAGCCATGCCACCAAACTTGCTCTTTTTGTAAATGCTCTAGTTCTAGTCCATCTTGAGTGCTTCCTACAAGCCTAGTCCATTGTTTGTATGATCACCATCTGCACACACAACACAATCACAAATGAGCAAGGATAGATAATCCATAATGCAGTTGATACCTTGCCTCGATATGAAGCGCATTGGCTAAGTTGTGGTTATGGAAGAAACTGCTTCAAAGATTTATCATTGGTAACTACCCAAGGTGTAGGGGTTAGGTAATTAGTAAAATAGAAAAAATAGAAAAATTTATGCTAGGGCCCCCACGACTAAGAGCAAACCTCCAGTAGCTATAAAATGCAAAAACATAAGAAACAAGAAAGATGAAAAATATCAATGGCAATGCCAATAAAATGGATGTCATTGATGGGCATGAAACAAGAAATGATTGATTGCAAGAAATGTTTAAGGAAAAGAAGTTTACAATTACATCAAAAAGAAATGCTAGTGAGTCCTCCCCAAAGCAGGCTCATGCCCTTTATACCCTAACAAACCCACAAACCAAAGAGTCCGTAGGCTCTAGGAATGTCATTTGGAAGTAAGAGTTAAAAACTTACCCACAAGAATTCACCAAAGAAAAATAATGCATCAACCTAGAATGAACTAATGATAAAACTAGCAATGAGGTAGAAAATGGAAAGAAAGATGGAGAGGAGAGAATGGAATGGAATCCCAAGAACAAGGTTGTGTAAAGCCCCTTGTGTATTTCATGGTTAAGATAACTGAGTAGAACTCATCCCAAAGATTTAAACCAACCACATTCAGTGACCTCACATTAATACACTTGGCCAATCCATCCTCTTGAGGCAACAAGAATGCTTCCACAAAGAGTGACCACCATCCCAAGGAGAGTGAGGTGGAGAAGCAGGAAGTGAGAAAGGGCCTTAGTTAGAGGGAACCTTCAGGCATGGGTAACATGTCTTTCTAGTCCCATAACAACTGTTTGTAGCCCATATTGCTTTATTATGTTTAAGGGGTATGCATTGAATTCTCACCTTTCTCTCTCTCTCTCTTTTTTTATGTTTATGCATGAGAACCATACCTTAATATGATATAACCATACCTTAATATTAACATCATAATTCAGAGGTAAAAACCAAACATTAGCAATCAATATGATATAATTCAATCCACCATCATGAGCACTTATTAGATGATAAATAAAAGTAAATCAAGCAAGTAAAGAAATAGTAAAAACATGAACGATGGTGTAAAAATAATAATAAAAGTTGAAAGAATGTGTAAAATAGAAAATGTGTAAAACAAAAATTCAAAAAGAACTGAGGGCCTAGAACGATTAGCATAGGTGGCCATCTCCCCCATGACTAAGTTGAAAGGAGGAGATCTGAAATAGTGAGTAGGGTTATCCATCAACAAAGGTAGCATGTGTATTAGCTATCCTAAGCTCATGAAAAGGTTTGGTTTGTTGCATGTTGACCAAAATTTTCTTATCCAGGCTCTCAGGTTTGTATATTATCATGGCCCCTGAAGGAAAAGTTGCATAAATAATATAAGATCCTTCCCACAGTGTTTGAAATTTAGTATGTTGTGGCACATGTGTGGGATTCTAGTAGAGAATCTTATCTCTTGGTTTATATTTAACTTTCCTAATTCTTAGGTCATGACATTGTTTATTGAAGGCCTTGTGCAATTCGTTAGATGACAAGGTAGCTAATCAGTTTTCATCTAGCAAGTTAAGGGTTACTAATCATTGTTTCTATGCTAGATCAAGGTCAAGGTTGAGGTCACATGGTGTGGATAGTGTACGAAGCTTAGTTTGAATGGGAAGCATTGGTAATTTACCATACACTAACTCATAGGGAGAGTAGCCTATAGGTTGTTTTCATGTGGAGTAGTATGCCCAAAGACCATCATTCAGTTTAGTGCTCCAGTCTCACCTAAACTTGCTAATGGTTCTTATTAATATCTTCGTAATATCCCTATTGGTGACTTCTACTTGATCGTTTTCTTGGGGGTGGTATGGTGTAGTTAATTTATGCTCAACCCCTAAGCGTTGCATTAATTTCTAAAAAGTTATACCTATGAAGTGTGTATCATTGTCTAAAACAAGTGCATGCGGCACACCAAACCTATTTGTGATTTGTTGTTGAATAAATTGTGTAGCTATAGATGATGTAAAATCTTTAATAGTAGCTGCTTCGGCCCATTTTGTTAGGTAATCAATGACAACAATGATATAAGCTTTTCCATTGGAAATTGGTGTAATCGGCCCCATAAAATCAATTCCCCAAATGTCGAAGCATTCTAACAATTGAATCCATTGTTGTAGACCCTCCATTCTAGTAGTCATTTCCCCATCACGTTGACAGCACTCACAAGATTGGACGAAATGATGGGCATCTCAAAATAATGTAGGCCAATAACATCCTACAAGTAGGATCTTGATGGTCATTCATCTTCCAGTGTAATGATCCCCACAAGGACCCTCATGAGCGTGTTTAGGACACACTTTGTAAAGTTTCCCATTGATCTCCATAAAGTACTTGGCTTGGTGAAGAAACTATTGTTTCTTCTTAAGGTTTAACTCTTATGGTGTTTGTTGGGTGAGGAGATAGGTAAGAATGCTACTGTACCAATTTATCTCTGTGGGTGATTGATTATTTACTACACCAGTAAAGAGGAATTCATCAAGGAAATGATCAGAAACTAGATACTCATACTCTTTGTTGTCCCATAGCAACCAAGATAAATGATCAACAACTACATTCTCAATGCCATTGCGATCGATCATCGTTAAATCGAACTCTTGTAATATTAAAAGTCATCATATGATATGAGGGCTTACCATTGGCTTATTCATGGGGAACCAGATTACATTATGATCTGTATGTATATATACTTTATATCCCAATGCATAGTGTCTAAACTTTTCTAGTGTAAACACTACAACCATTAATTCTTTCTCTGTGGTAGTGTAGTTAAGTTGTGCACTAGCGATACTTCTACTTGCATAGTGGATGTAATAAATATGCTTATGGTCATCTAACTATGTAAGTATAGCTCCTAAGGCATAGTTGGGCACATCAATCATGATATGGAATAGTTTGGACCAGTCAGGAGCTTGTAGAATGGGTGTTTCTACTAGCTTCTATTTCATAGTTTGAATAGTTAATATGCAATTCTTTGGTCCACTTGAAAGGTACGTTCTTTTTTGTTAATTCCACCAATGGTTTGGAAACCTTTGAAAAGTACTCAATAAATCTCATATAATATCCAGTATGTCCAAGGAATTACCGAATATCTTTGATAGTTTCTGATTGATGGGTAATTCCTTGAATAACTTTGATTTTCTCGAGGTCTATCTCTATCCCTCTGTGTGAGATTTTTTACCCTAGTACTACATCCTCTTGGACCATCAAATGGATTTTCTGCCAATTGAGCCTCAAATTGGTTTCTACACATCTTTTTAACACTTGCTCTAACCAGTCCAAGGCTTGATCAAAGTTTGCTCCATAGGGGGAGAAATCATCCATAAAGACCTCCACGCCATTCCCTATCTGCTATTGGAATATGCTTAGAACTAGTCATTGAAATGTTGCAGGGCCATAGCACAAGCTAAACAACATCTTTTTGTATGTGAACTTTCCCTAAGAACTGGTGAAGGTAGTCTTGGCTTGGTCTTCTGGGGCTATTTATATTTGGTTATATCCACTATATCCATCCAGAAAACTATAATAGCGATGCCCTATGATGGTGTCTAATGGAAAGTGATATTTAAATGTTGCCATATTCAATAGCCTAAAATCTATGCACATCCTCCATTTTCCTTCCTTTTTAGGCACAATAACTAAGGGGCTAACCCATTCATTATCAGCAATGGGGTATGTGAACCTAGCCTTGAGAAGTTGTTTGATTTCTTCCTTAACTACTTGCTTCAACTTAGGGTTCAAATTGCCTCTACAGTTGTCTTCGAGGCTTTATGGAGGGGTTAATGTAAATTCTATGTTAGCATATCCTAGGATCTATTCCAGTTAATTTAGGATATGACCAAGTGAAGGATTTTGACCATTTATTTATTACCTTTAGCAGTTCTTCTTTCTGTTGAGGAGCAAGCTTAGTGTTGATAATTACTAGTTTTTCGTTTTTAAGGAACGTGTATTCCATACCGGTCGGAAATGGTTTTAGCTCAAGGGGCTCTTGCTTAAATTTCTCAGGGATTTCCAACTTCTCCTAGTTGATACTTTCAAGGTTAAGACTTGGAAGTTGGTGGTGGACTTGCTCTAATGCATCTATGCTATCGATATAAGCACAAGTCAAACCCTCCATTGGTTCGATGCATATGAGTGAACTACTTTCTTAATCAGTTGTCAACCATTGGGTGTCTTTCTATTGTATGGCTACTGCATACAAGCATCTTTGTATGTTAATTACTTGTGCACATTGATTTCATGCAGGCAATGCTAAACTTTGCACAAACCATGACCTTTGCATGCAATTACACCCTATGTCACTATATGCAATGCACAGAGCTTTCTTCTTCTTGATCTTTCCAAATGAATTTTCCTTTGATATTTCTAGGAAAAGATCACAGATTCCTAGGTGTGCATCGATGGTTTAGCCATTCTCTTCCCATTATGATTGGGAAGTCCCCTTTACCGTTGTTCACCCGAATCACTAGGAAATTAGCTCGGTATGACCACCCACAAACAATGTTAACAATGTCCTCCACTAGTCCCAGCATGACAATGATGGACTGGTTAGCCAACTCTAGATGAATGTTGCTCTTTTCAATGGAGGCAAGTTCCAGGCCTTGTACATTTCTTGAGAAATCAATTTGACACCAGAATCGAATCTAAAAGAGCCTTGCATGATGCATTTCCAGCGATTTGTAAGTATATTAAAGGACTCCTAGGATCAGAGAATTTCCTGGGAAGGTGTCTAGCTTTGATCCAATAGGTGATGACATGTGTTAGCATGACTGTATGCATTGAGTACAGTGATTGGATTGAATGCATTGAGTACAGTGATTGGATTGAATGCATTGAGTACAGTGATTGGATTGAAGGGGGCTTCGAAGTTTTGATTGATACTGAGGCATCTAAGGAATTAGTTGCTTGTGATTACAAGGGCTTGGTTGGATTGTTGGTTCTAAAGAAAGGTCTTTTCTTCATGTGGTTGTTGGAACGAATAGTAGGTTGAGAGTTAACAGCCCTTGTGGCGTTACGTTGCTGTAGCTAGGTAGGGATTTCACCTTGCATTGTGGGAGTAGGTGGTAGTGGAGCTATTGGTGGAAGAGAAGCAGTCAGATGAGAAGGATGATATTCTTATGGAATATCACCTCTAGAAGAGGGAGTCCCATAATACTCGTGGGATTGGTAGTGAGGTTGAGGAGTGACATGACCAATAGAGTCACGTGGGAAGATTGGCTACTGCATGTAATATCCATATGGTTTAGGTTGTTGGTAAGGATACTGTTGCCTTGGTGGTGGTATTCCCCATGATTTTGGGTGATGCCACTATTGATATTGCTCAATCAGTTGTGGCGGAGTTCCACTGGGATAATATGTTAAGGGTTGGTGAAACTACCTTGGGTTACCTTGAGGATAAGGTAACCTTCGGGGTGTTTGCCTTTTGTTTAATCATGGGTTGAGTGCATACATCCTAGACTCCTACAAATGTGAGATTATAGGGAAACATCCCTTAGGATGGTCATATTGACATATCTCACATCCACTATCATTGTCTATTTTTGAATCCACAACCTCTTTAATGATGGTAACTTTGCCCTTACCCTTGCTACGTGCATGTTTAGCTTCTCTCTTTTTTCTTTTCTCACTACCTTGATCTCTATACTTCTCTACTATTTTAATAACTATTTGAAATTTATTATTTAGGGAATCCCACATTTGGTCTACCTTTGCTGAAACTTTTGATGTAATCTTTTGGATAGGCAAAGTTTTTCTATTCACCATCTCTTCAAGTGGTAACTCTTCTTCATCCTCACAAAATATTACTCCCCTCTTCCAAAGGGAAGGATCTTGGTTATACTCTTTCACACTTTCTCTCTTCCATAGCTCACCTTCTTCCTTAGCAACTTGCTCCAATAGTCTTTGAATTTGATGGGACCTAGGCTTGGATAGACTTCCTTGGGCATAAGTCCCAAGGGTTCTTCTTGTTTCATGCCTAAGCCCATCCACAAGATGGCACAGTTTATCCCTTTGTGAATAACCATGGCTAGGACAACGATGTAATAGTGCATAGTATCATCCCATGGTAGCATCTAAGGGTTAATGTCCTTCTTGTTTCCAGCTTTGGATTTGCCTTCGCAAGTTAGACACTCAAGAGTACATTTGGTACTTATCATTGAATAATTCTAACATAGTACTCCATCTACGAATAGATTCTAGTTCTAAGGATCGGTACTAGCTTTCTGCTTCTTTAACTATTATCCATGGGAATAACTTAAGTTTTTTCCATTTGTTCTCTATGTTTTGTAAGGCACATGCATCATAGAATGCTTGTAAATGATTCTAAGGATCAATGTTATATCCTCCTTCAAATCATGGGATATTGTTCATATCTAATCTCTTGATCCTACTATCTTTCTAGTGCCTTGTTGGAATTCTAATAGCCTCAGTTATGTATAACATACTTCAAGTAGCGAGGAGGGGTTCATCATGATTGTCTCATCTGAAAAAAAAAACCAATTTCAGCCTAACACTTTGAAACAAGATTAACTGAAGCCCTTTTGAGCATTTGGGAGGCAAATTTGACTAAGGCATGGAACTCACGCCTAGCTTGCTCAAGCCAACTTGCTCATGCTGTCTAGCTTGCCCTCAGCATGAGCAACTCCAACAGCTTCAAAATTAAGTAAAAAATGGTCCAAATATGAGGGTGCAAGCCATCCCTAAGGGCCATTGATAACCACTCCAAGTTTCAGCATTTGGGAATTCAAATTTCGAGACAAATTGTTCACATTTTTACACTCATGCTACTACTGACGCTGAGGTCACACTGGTAGAGTGAGTGCAACGTGAGCCACTTTGAGAGCCTCAAAAATGAGTCAAAATGATTTGATTCTAAGGTGAAATTCATCCTCACGGTTCATTGTCAACAAATTCAAGTTCCAGCCTCTAGAATTCCAGATTTCCGATCCAAAATTGCAAGTTTCTGCAGCTCACGTTGTGGTCACACTGCACTCACGTTGGCAGCATGAGTCCAGCATGAGCTGCAAAAAGTGGCTCAAAACAAGTCACTCTCAGGCTCATTTTTTGATTTTCAGCTCACTCTTAAGGTCAACCATAGTCAGGCAATTGCTATACTCAAGAACCAAGCTTCAAAAATCAAAATTCGGTGTGAAATATGTCATTTTTGGCTTACTCATGCTGAGGTCACGCTGGCAATGTAAGTGCAGTGTGAGTACTAGTCACGCTCGGTCAAAAGCACACCAAACACACGTTGAGGACATGCCAGGACAAAATCAACTCATGTTGGAAGCTTTGATGTAAGAGAGATGCCTCAAATAGCTACAAAACCATTCAAATCAACATGTTGCAGCAGACAATTCAGAGATCGAGAAGTTTCAAGCAAGCTAGAGTCAATTTCTCTTATTGTACATTATCATTTTTGTTGTAAATTTTCATCATTTGTGACATTGCCAAGCTCTTACATTCGAAATTGTATGTGCTTCCATGAGGGTAAGCTAGCTTGAGTAAGTTAACACACGCTGTAAGATACAGTGCATCTGGTCAAGAACGTAGCTTGCCCACGTGCTTCCAACTCACACACAGCTGTCCATCAGACATGTGTTACATGATGCATTTTCCTCTCATCTCTTAGTCGTTGATTCCATCTATGAATTCCGCACCCAAGTCTAGCCAAACCTTATAAATACCCTATCAATTTAGATAAATAGGGTTGGCAATTTTGAAGGTTGACGGATTTGGAAACACTAACTACCAACTTTTGGATGCTCAGACATACCGAACTCCTAACATCCAAGCACTTTTGAAATACATGACCCCGAGGCTTGGTGCTTGACTTGAAATCCACATGTGTAGCTATGCTTTGACCAGTGCACATCATTTCTAAGCAATACAATCCAATTCATTTTGCCTTCCATTATATTTTTTACTTTGCTTTACATTTATTTTATGTTTTGTTTGCAATAATATTCTGTATAAGATTTGTTTGTGTTTTGTGTGTCACTGTTACATTTCGAATATCAGTTATAATAACCCCAGCACAAGCCATAGCTTACATTTGGGGAAGTTCTTGGTTGATTTGCATGAAGACCATCCAAGGCACTTTGCCTTCATTTTCTTTTCTAGCTTGCCCTCATGTGAAGGCAGGGTTAGCTGTGCCCATCCGATGATCTTTTGGTGTTTGTTTTTTCCTTCCAGCCTTACACTGACGATTTTGGTCAGTACAGTAAATTGGTGCTAGAAAGAGGACCACCTGCGAGTCTCTTACATTAATCGAGACCATAAACCCGCAAACTTCTTAGAAGACTATGAACCTACAAAATTCTTACGTTGCAGCAAGCACTTTAAACTCTGCATCTCCACCATCAAAACCCAAACAACGGACACATGCTGGTTAAACAAGAAGCTTCATAGACAGTCTACCAAGTAACCTTTCCACCACCATTGATCGATCACAGTGAGTTTCTCTCACCACTTGCAACCTGCATCTCCCCAGCTTGACAAGTTAGTCACGCTGTCAGTTACTCATGCTGTTAGCTTGCTCATGGTATCAGTTGCTCACACTGTCAGTATGCTCACACTATCAGCTTGCTCATGCTATCAGTTTGTTCATGTTGTTGGCTTGCTCATGCTATTAGCTTCCTCATGCTGTCAGTTTGCTCATGCTGTTGGCTTGCTCATGTTGTCGGCTTGCTAATGCTATTGGCTTGCTCACGCTGTTGGCTTGCTCATGTTGTCAGCTTGCTCATGCTGTCAGTTTGCTCATGCTATGGGCTTGCTCACGCTATCAACTTGCTCACGTTGTCGACTTGCTCATGCTGTCATCTTGCTCACGCTGTCAGCTTGCTCATGTTGTCATCTTGCTCACGCTGTCAGTTTGCTCATGTTGTCGGCTTGCTCACGCTGTTAGCTTACACTATCGGCTTGCTCACATTGTCAGCTTGCTAACACTATCTTGACTATCTAGCTTACATGCTCAACTCATCTAGCCTAGTTTATTCATGTTCATTATGGAATCTTCCCAGATCAACACAATAACACTACCAATCTCTAACTTTGGGGTTGAAACTTCAAACCCTGTGATTACTATAGAACCCATAACTATTATTGAACAGATAAAATCTCAAGGCCCTATGTGCCAGTCACTTAGGTTACAGGGCAAAGACCCTACTTATGCAACTCTCACACCAAAAAAATATAACTTCATTTGTGTAAAAATTCAGGCTAACTTTCCTATCGATCGTGTAGACAGAGAAGCGAAATGAAACTATGAACATATTTACAAAGGAGGTCATGAGTTCACTCCCTCGGCATTTGATATAATACCCCTGTCTGAACACCATCACCAACTTACATCTCAGCTTCTTATGACAAGGAGTCAAGCTTTATAGCCACCTTCGATAGAACCTTAGAGTGGAGATGAGGAAGATGAGTTCGTAGCTCAATCTGAGCATGGGGATTTGTACCATACCATCAGTTCCCATGCCCATACAAACTCATTATTCCAACCTTTTCTGGAAGAAACTGGGCTTCCTCCTTCATCCACAAATAGTTGAGCACTAGTTTCTCTATAGGAAGTACCCACTGCCATTCCAATCTTCTCCATGTCCAACATTCAATTCGATACATCCACTTCCATCGTACCTCCACAAATGCAACGGCAAAAACCTCCTCCTCAAGCTATTGCAGGATCAACTTTCCGACCTCAAATAATTGGAATGCCATCAGTTATACTAGCTTTCACATCCACCCATTACATACCACAAGTACAAGCCCATGGAGCACCATTAAATACTTCAGCCCAACACATTCAAGGTGTCACCTCACAACCCGTGGCTGGGAAGTGGGTTCCACTAGCCATTCAGCAACACCAGTCTACTCACTATAGCATACCACATCCTGTAGTTTCATCTTTGAATGTTGCTCCACCACAATCGACGATCCAATAGTCCCCCTTTCCACAAACAATACAACAATCGAATTACTACCAATCACAATCCATTCAACCCACCGGTCTGCCTACCGCCCAAGAATGGGTAGACAAAAATAATGATGCACACGTTAACTGAGGAGTTAAAGCACCTTAAAACTAAAAACACTGAGGAACTCAAGGTGCTAGACTTCTATCAAGATGACCTACTCGACCCTTAAGTCCCACCATTAACCTTGCCGAAGGGAATCTCATTGCCTTAACTAACCAAGTACAATGGAGAGGGAGATCCAAATGCCCATCTAGTAATATTTCGTCTAGAGTGTCTATTGCTTCAAGCTTGGCCTCATGCAATTCTACATGTATTTGCTATGTCCCTAACGGGAAAAGCTCTAGACTGGTACCGAGCTTTACCCTGTAACTCCATATCCTCCCTAGAAGGTTTGTTACATCAGTTCGTTACCCATTTTAAATATAATCTAAAGCATGAAGCCACACTGGATAGCTTGATTTAGATCAAATAGGCACTATTAGAATTGGTGCAAAAATTTATCCAAAGGTGGGGTGTAGCTCTCAATGAACTTCATGAGCCCATCCCTGAAACATATATGCTTACCATCCTTAAAACGGTTGTGAATGACTTTATTAAATCGAAGCTTTATTATTTGAGTGTCCATACTTTGAGCCAAGCATTCGTGCAAATTAAGAACATAGAAGAGGTGGCGCAAACAAGTAACGACCTAGCTTACTCAACATTTAGGAGCCAACATACGAGGAAAGATAAGGATAAATCCAAAATGATGGTAGTGGTAGTGGCAGAGACAACCCAACCTAGTAATCCAAGACAAAGAGGAAAACAACCCACTACTCCAAACGGCCATGAAAGAACCCATCCTATGCCTACACCTGAGTCCTCCTCAAATAAAAACATCAACATAGGTCACACTAATACATTCAAATGAAAGGATCCCACCTAGTATACACCCTTGCCTATGAAACCTTCACAATTGTTAGATCAACTTCTAAAGGTTGGGCTAATCAAACATAAACAAATATCCCTTGCAATGTCTCAAAAACATGATCAATTCTGTGAGTTGGCCAAGAACCTAATGAAACACCCAAAAAAATGCAGGGTCATTCTTGCTTCACCATGCCTTGCAACTTGCGCGGCACTACGACAGTTCTTCGGGAGGAGAACATTTTGAGTTTAGGTCGGACAGTTTGGAAAAGTTTCTACTTTGGACATGGATAGGCTCTACGTCATCCTGCCTATCCACCAAAGTAGCTTGCCCAGCTGACAGCCTACTCAGAGACAATGGGCAGAGTTGGCAGCAGCATTCTGGATGCACAAAAAATAGTTCAACAAGTTTTCTAAGTCACGAAGTTTGCCACGCTATGCTACACCTCACTATGTAGCATAGCAAGCTTCAGAAGGCGATTGCAGAATGGAGTGCTAGGCTATGCTACGCCACATGACGTAGCGTAGCATGGTAACAACTCCATAGCTAGTCCCCATGCCCAGCCCCAAGTCCCTCAGCAATGCCCCTTTTCATAAGGAAGAAGTGGACCATGTCTACTGCTATGCTACATTGAGCTACAAGGTGCCGCAAGGCATAGCAATCCTATGGAAGGGACAGAAGGCAGATCGAAGGGTAGAAACAACAGAGTTTGCGAGACATGCATCGTAGGAAGCAAAGTTGGTAAATTGACAAATCTTTCATGACTAAGGCCAGTTGCTAGGCTACGCTACACTACATAGTGTAGCATAGCATAGCAAGCATGCATTACACATGTGGCAAAACGAACGACAAGATGCTACTCCAAGTACACTACGCTACGAAGCACAGTAAGGCATGTGGGTGGTTGTGTAACATCAATGCACTTCACCTAATTGGACCATTAGCACACGTCTCCAGATGCTGATGGTATAATTACAGCATTACAGGCTTGCAGTTATGGCATGACAAATTCACATTACAATGGCCTTGCAGGTCCAATGGTCATACGTGTGGTGCCAGAAAGTCAACGTGGGCCCAAGGTGCGTGGCATCCAAATTGCCCCTTTTGCATACCCTTGGCCCTATAAATACCTCAAGAAATAGCATTCAAAGGGTTTGGATTTTTTTGGAAAAAAATATTCAAAAGAGGTCCAATCCCTGGTTCGGTTGGCACTCTTTCTCTAACTCCCCTAATCTTTTTTCTCTGGTGCTTAAGCTCTCTCCCCGACATGTTGTGACAATATTGCAAGCTTCTTTTTTTGACACTGCAAACAGTTAGCATGTTTAGCTGACATTTTATTCTATACCCTTTCTATCACCTTAGTAGAATCCCTACATTGTCAGTGCCCAAGGCTGCCCCCAAGCACACCACCTGTTCTGTTCTCTACACGCCCTGGTTACTCTTGGAACCTCTGCACTTCGTCACGTTGTGCAACCGACTGTATCCATCTTGATAGAGAAAATCTATAGCTTCGGAGTGGTGCAATTTCATAACTGCATTTTTACTTTATTTCCTATTTATTCTTGTGTCTTGCACTATTTTTTTCTGCTTTATTTACTTTGAAACATTATTTTGCATTTCCATTCCATTTCAAAAAGTATATGTTGCAAAAGGTTATATAGACATCGATTAAGTCTCTGTCTGATCGACCAGACCATTCAGGGTTCCTCATATCCATACACACCTAGCACAGCCCTCCCGCGGGTACGGGGTCAAAACTGTCACACCCAACGACCCCTCGGTGTTTTCCAGCCGTCGACGTTTTCGGTTGCTACAGTTTTCTTGTGCTAGAAGGATGGCCTTTTGGTGCCTTTCCATGTGTCATGGTAGTTTTTTGAGCCTTCTACATCCTGATACGCATAAGCATAAACATGACACCCTTTGCAATTGTTTGCACTTTATGCGATGCAGATTGGTCACCTCGATGGTTCCTCGAGAGCCCCACAGAACACAGGGCCTCCGATCGCCAGCTAACTAGCTCACCTTACGGTTGTCTTGCATGCATTCTGTACCCCATCTCACGTGGTATAGATCGGTCACCTTGACGGTCCCTCGGGGATCCTACGAGACATAAAGCCTTCCTGACTACTAGTTAGCCTACCCATTTTTATGGTAGTCTTGCATGCATTCTATATCCCATCTCGCGTGGTATAGAGTGGTCGCCTCGACGGTCCCTCGAGGATCCTACAAGACATAAAGCCTTCTTGATCCCTAGTTAACTATATCATATTATGGTATTCTTGTAAGCCTTCTACACCCTGATATGCATTAGCGTAAACCTGACACCCATATGTGGTTGTTTACGCATCGTGTGGTGTAGATTGGTCGCCTTAACGGTTTCTCGGGAACCCTACAAGACATACAGCCTCTGACTGCCAATTGACTTGCCTTCTTATCTTATGGCAGTCTTGCACGTGCTCTATACCTCATCACGCACTAGCATGAATGTGACACCCTTTAGCGGTTGTTTACGCTTTGTGTGGTACAGATCGGTCACCTCGGCGGTTCCTCCAGAATCCGGTAAGATGTAAAGCCTTCTTTTTGTAGCCTTTCAGTCCTTTTGTTCCTTTTCCATATCCTATGATTTTTTGCATAACTACTTGTTTAGCAATGGCTTTTTCGATTACCACTATTAACACCTTCAACGTGGAGGTGCCCATCATAGTTCAAGGAATCGTTGGTGCCGAACAACCGTTGAACTCGATGCTGGAAACACGTCGATCTCTTAGAGTCCAAAATCAAGGACTTGAGGGATTGGCCCAGCAACATGAGTGTTACAATTTCCTCTGTGCAAAGGTCCAGGCAAATCTCCCCTTGGATTTATATGAACTCAAAGAAAAATGTATTTTGAAGTTCGCTTATTGCAACAGGAAGGAATTTTTCCCTATTCCCAACATTTCGTTACCTTTAACTCAAACATATCAAAGGCTTCTAGACCAGCTAATCTAGTTGGCTAGGCTTAGGGAGCAATAGGACACAACATCCAACCAAGAGGATGCTTTCTAGGATGGGTAGGAAGAACTCGATTCCCAATCGAATGAGGGAGGTCCAACCGGCCCCGCTCCTATCCCTCCTACCCAGTCCTTCTGGGCCAAGCCGTCTTCTCTTACTGCTCCCTTTGTAATCATGCCTATGCTTCCACGACCCATGATTACGGCTGCTATGGGAAGCCAGGCCAATCCTACAGCGCTTCCATGCCCATTTTTTCCTGTTTCACTTGCGCCATGTATAGCTACTGTCCCTTTGTAGGCTGTTCAGCAACCCATTCCTGTGGTATGTAACATGCCAATTATGGCTACCCTACCATATGTTCATACCATACCAACTTCGCAAACATACACGACTTCTATTCGTACATTCACCTCTGTTCCACCCACTATGGAGGGCCCCAGCCCATCCACATGGTGGGCCCCATTTGTTTCCTCACCTATGCTACAACCATTGTAGATGTCTCATTTTGTGTGCTCTCAAGTGCACCAAGCCTTGTAGTTGGTACCGCCTAACACGGGGCTATGGTCTATGTTGCTGGTGACATAAGTAGTATACCCAGCAGCCCAACCAGCGGTTGCTACTGTAACAACACCACCTGCAGGGTGGTGAACAACACAAGTAGCACCACTCATAGGGGTCGTCCCAATGGCACAACCAATGGGTCATACCGCGACTCCTACCATACCGCAAGCGGGAGCTGCCCCAGCAGCTCCCCAGCCATCCACTACGTCATCGGGTCTGGACCAAGCATTTCAGCTCATCCAAACCCTCACTAAGGAAATAAAATGCCTTAAAGCTGCTGGGTCCAACATGGTACAAGTTATGGATTTTTACCATGGCGACCTTGTCAGCCCTGTAATCCGTACTTTGACATTACCTCTGGGGATGTCTCTTCCACACTTCACGAAGTACGATGGGGAGGGAGATCCCAACGCACATCTTGTCACTTTCAGGTCTGAGTCTTTGCTATTGCATAAATGTCCGCATACGATCATTTGTGTCTTCACCATGTCCCTAGCTGGAAAAGCCCTAGATTGGTACCACACGTTGCCATGCTCATCCATTTCAACTTTGGAAATGCTCCTGACCCAGTTCGTGACATGCTTCAAGTACAACTTGAAGCCAGAAACCATGCTGAATTAGTTGATGAGCGTGAAACAAGACGCGCTAGAACCAGTCCAAAAATTTATTCAACGTTGGAGCGCAACCCTTAACGAAATCCACGAGCCCATCGCAGAGGCCCACTTGCTGGCCGTATTCAAGGGGGTAGTAAACTACTTCATCAAGTCCAAATTGTACTATCTTGCTCCTCACTCTCTTAGTCAAGCTTTTTCTTAAACTAAGAGCATACAAGACGTGACCGAGGTGAGAAAAGACCTAGCCTACATCACTTACAAGAGCACCTTCGCAAAGAAAGAAAAGGGTAAAGCCCCTACAACCATGGTGGCCACTATGGCGATTGAGGCCAAGACCATACCTAGCAACAAAAGTAGCAAGAATGGCAAGAAACCAGATACACCAATGGCTAACCCTGTGCCCAAGTTGGGCCACATGCCACAACCTGTTGCACTTTCACCTGAGACATCTGCACAACCCAAACCCAACTTTAAGCACAAAGACCGCTCAAAGTACACCCCACTACCTCTAAAGCCTTCAAAGCTTCTAAAACAACTATTGGCAGCGGGATACATCCAACACAAGTAGATGTCAGAAGAGGCAAACGTAAGACATCAATGCTACTACGACCTCCTTAGGAATCCCTCGTTGGCCCTGCCCAATGAGACTCTAATTCCTAGGGGTTTCAGGCTAGACAGGTTTTGTGACTACCACCAACAATGTGGTCACAACACGGATTATTATCTGTTGTTGCAGGATGACATCCAAAGATTAATTGACCTAGGAAAATTGGTGTTGGACAAAAGCAACCTAGTATGCCCTAAAAACCAATCTATGTATGTCTACATGGACCCCCTCAACACCAACAATGCCAGTTATGTAATCAATACTATCGGCTTTGACAGTGATCCCTGGCCACCCTGGTAGCCATTTGTGATCTGTGTGCCTCAGCGTAGTGCACCAGCATCACTAGCGGTTGACCTAGGCTTGTAGCAGCCTTTAGTCCTAAAAGTCCCACCATAGGCACCCATCTTTGCATTACCTATTAGCAGGGCCACGCGGTCCCATTAGCTAACACCTCTAGCTCTATTCGTCATCAAGGGGTTGATGCCTTCAACAACCCCTATCTTGCGCAACAAAGCTGAACAGCCTCCTCTCCCCACAAGGCGAGAGGTCCACTAGATGGATGACAAGTCAAAGGGAAGTACCATCAAGGGTACCCCCAAGCCTACGTCTTCACCCCTTACACCTACATCTTCACCCTTAAACACAAAGGTTAGCTTGACTATGCAGCCTGCATCACCTTGCTGACAAGGGTTTGAACCCAAATCCAAAGTCACCTCTCCTTAGGAGATTCATCTTCTAGGACGAATCGAAGAGGAGGAAAATGTTAAACAAGGGGACGACCAAGACCTTCCGAATGCCCTCACCCAAGTCAAGCAAGCTCTAAAGTAGAAAAACGCTACACTAAGCTTGTATGACCTAATCATGACATTTGTACCCCATCGCGAGGCTTTGATTCGCATGTTAATAGTGGTTCCGATCGATGAGAACATGCCAGCGGAAGAGGAAGCGATCCACTCAATCATGCTTCCTTCTGTACCCATAGAGTTCACGGTGCTACGATTAGCTTTCCATGATGACACCATTAGGGAAGATCCCGAAGGGGGTTAGGTGACCACAACACCTCTCTTCATCACAATTCGGGTTGGCCAACACCAAATCTGAAGGGTACATGTTGATGACGGTGCTGCCACGAATGTCATTCCCTTTCCTATTGTGGACAAGTTGGGATGGGTCGACCAAATCAAACCCACAACGACGTTGTGTTTGAGGTCCTTCAACGGGGCACACGTCCTGGTGAAGGGCACAGTTCACATAAACTTCATAGCAGTGGATCAGTTCCCCATAGACGCAATGTTCATCGTAGTCGAGGAAATGCCCAGGTTTAACCTGATCTTGGGAAGATCATGGTAAGCCTAACTTAGGGCTGTCTCCTCACCCATACACCAGGAGATCCACTTACCATACGTAGGTAGGGAGGTGGTGATACATGGTGATGAAATAGCAACATAAGTAATCAGTAATGTAGACATGGAGCAAGGCTCAGAGGTCACAACCTCTGAGAATGAAGCACTTGCTCATGCATACATTAATCATCAAATGGGAGAATCCGCCCAACAAGTTAGCTTCCAAACTAAAAACGAATGGGTTGAGCTACCCTTCCTAGTGGAGGACAATGATATGAACAAGGGCCCTAGTGAGACAGCTTGGTCTTACGTTTTGCTCAACTCACGACAGGTCAGGAAGCAGCTACACATAGCATAGCAACCCTACTACTTCCTACCCAGTTACCACCCCTGTACATTCGTTGCTTCTTTGCCTTGTTAACATGCCTTCCTTTTGGCATGTTATGCTATGGCCTGAAATGACCTAAAACTAGCATCGTTGCTTTCTGTCTTGATAACATGCCATCCTTCTGGCATGCTACGCTAATGGCCGAAAATGGCCTAAAACTATCACCATCATTTTTTTCTTTGTTAACGTACTATCTCTGTTGGAGAATGACCCAAAATGGCCTAAAACTAGCATTGTTGCTTTTTCTCTTTATCCTGTTGGCATGTTACGCAATGACCCAAAATAGCTTGAAACTAGCACACGAGAGCATGAAAACTNAAAACTTTACATGATACGCAAGTTAACGCAAAGTCAATTTCTTTTCTAAANCTTTACATGATACACAAGTTAACGCAAAGTCAATTTCTTTTCTGAATTTTTTTTTATTATTCAAAAATTTTATCTGTTGACAATGTTTGCAAAATTTCAACATTTCAAAACTTCAAAAATTTCAAAAGAAAATCCCATGCTGTCATGGGTTGTCTCTGCTTGCACCGTCCTCGCTATTTGCCTCCACTTCATCTACTTGTGCATCATCCTTCCCTACGTTGCCTTCTGTCGGTTCTTCATTCCCTCTCTCTACAGGCCTTGCACCCTCACCTGGAGTCTGCATCATGGGAATGAAATAATTAGTTAGGGAAACAAACATAAACTATAACATAGCATTAGCATCTACATAGTAAAGTGACTAACTTGAGAGGGGCCTGCGTTGGTCTCAAAGGGTATCTGGTCTAGGCCAAGCCTAAGGCGATGCTAGATCTCCTCTGTCGTGATGTCCATCCAACGGCTGTTGTTAGGTTTAGCATTTGCAGCAGTGGCTTTCTCCCTTTCCACGGTCGTCCATTCTAAGGATCCAGAGGAAAGGAGGGCAGTTACGGTCTCTCCTGTAGGAAGGTCTACTTTTAAGTTAGGAGATTCCATAACCTTTACCTGCTCTTTAAACTTAGCATAGGCCTTAAAAGCGTCGATGGCATTCAAAAATGCTTCATACGTGAATGCCTTCATAGCAGCATCTTTGTATAGCTTTTGATGGGTGTCATTCTCTAGCTTGTAGACATGTTTGTGGTTTCTCTAGGTTTTCCCCCATTCGAAAACCTTGGTGCTGATATCTTTCATGTCTTGGCACTTTTGGGTTAGCAACTCCATCTGCATTTGTTGTTCGACTATCTCATGCATGGATTCGACGTTCTGATGAATGACAGTCCAAATTCTGGCATAGTCGTCTACGGCCTTGCACCAGCTCTCAACGTCAGGGTTATGGTTCATGAGGAAATCATTCCTCGACCTGAGATCCTTCACCTTAGTGACCAGCTCAGCCTCTCTTTGCTTAGCCCTTTGGACCCATTTCCACAGATCCTCGTTGACGTGTTTACACTCCCATAGAGAGCGTGCCGAGTGCAAGATGCACTTGTGAGCCTTGTCGAACATGCGATGATGCACCTAGGTCACGTCAAGTGAGTGTGTAGGCACGGTGCTAATTCTCATGGGTCAAGCCGGGAGGCTGCGTCAACATGAGGAATGTAGCAATCGCGTTAGCATAGCAAAATCAACGAACTTAAAATTTTTTAGCAAAACAACATAGGAGCATTTAATACTACTACTTACCCATGTCAGGGTCCCCCTACTGAAGGCGTTTGATCATGTCATCAACAAGTCCTTGCACGAACGTAAACTTGTCAGGGATCTCGGCCCATGACTCCATATGAATCAAAGGGGGTCCTGTGGCATCAGCAGTAGCACCTGTTACATGATTAAGCATGTCAGCAACGACCAAAATGGACTATGATAAGGCAAACATCCCGCCGACTCACCAGTGCCTGACTGCGGTCTTTCGTCTTGCTGATGTAAGATAATCATGGTAGCATTGGTGGAGGGCCTTGTCAAATCCATACAAGCCCCTTCCTCATGTGCTGGTGCCTTTCCTTTTAGGAGACCAGCATCTTTTTTATTCAAGGCGGGTGCCTCTTCATTGTTAGGAGGTTTCCTAATGACAAGGGCCCCTGTCCTAGAAACAGGAGCTCCTTTATTCTCGATCGAGGTCCTTTCCTTTGAAACTGGGCCTTCGTATCCTCATTTGTCACCCTCGTGTTAAGGGCTGACACTTCCTCGTCGCCTTCCTCTTCTTCTGCAAAGAAGCATGTTTGCATAAGTCTAACACAAGTGAGCTTAAAAAAGGTGCTACGCTACGCTACACCACCTAGCGTAGCAAACAATAGTAAAGTAAGAATAAAGTAAGCATTACACAAAAACATTTACCAATGGGTGGTTGCGTCCTCTACAGCTTAAGCTGTAGTCTTCATTCCTCCTCTTCCTCCACATGAAGGGTGTCCCTGGGTGGGTGAGGTCTCTTCCTTTGCAACTCCTTGGGCACGGTCTCAACCATGAGATGTTTGCCCTACGTCACGTTATCAACTATGGCAGGGGGCGTCTCTCCCATGCTGTCTTGGCCACGAATGCTACGAACCGTGAGATTTTTAGTCATTATAGACAATGACTCCTTGACCATTTTTGGGGGATCTTGGGCTCACATAGTTTGGAGGATCTAGCGAATCCATGGCCTAGGGATCTGGTTGCAATCTCACACAATCTAGACTCCATCCTCCTAGACCACCAGAAACTCCACCAAGTACTTTAGAAAGCCTATGTAGAAGGCATAGTGTATGTTGGAGCAGGACTCCGTGTGCTCATGGAGTCCCAAAATTTTAGTCTGCAAGCCACTACATAGGAAACTGGCTTAGTTGTAACGGGCCCCTTCTTCCATAACCTCCTGCATTATCCAGGCCTGCTCGAGCCCCAGGACCTTCTCCTGGGTGAGTAGTTGGGGGAATGCGCGGGCATGAAAGATTGGGTAAATCCCCATGGTAGGGCCATCCTTCAGCTTTTTCATGGGGAACCCTTTCCGCTCCTTGGCAAGCCTTAGCCACTCCTCGATATTCTTCTTCTAAAGAGTCAACTCTTGCTTGCTCTTTGGCGCTATGGGAACGCTGTCGGCAGGAACGCCGAATAGGTCTGGAAATAGCTGGTCATTGATTTTAATGATCACCTACACGTCCCATACAAACGTGCAAAAATAACCCATCCTCCTAGAAAAGGAGTTGACTAGGGAAAGCATATCGGCAGCAGGAACACTAGGATTCGGGGCCATGAACAGATCCATAAGCCCTGCCTTTCAGAAATTCTTAACCAAGGGGTTCAAGGCCCCTTGGTCTAACTAGCATTGGCTTGCTACTACTTTGCCGTATTTGAAGTAGATGTTTGCCCCCTGTGTCTCGGCCATTACCACCATTACCTCACGGGGCTTTTTCACCCCTACAGCAATTTTCACAAAAACATGCTTAGCATAACAATGCAAAAAATACGTGGATTGCAAAAACACTTGAGCATGCATCACCTACCTTTCGGCCCACCAGGTCTATATGGTAATGGGAACATCGGGAGTTCAATCATAGTTTCTTCAACTGTGACTTGTTTAAAGGGTTCTTTCCATTCCTTATCCAACCAACCCTTCTCCCTACACTGATGGTAAAAAGTATAGAATGTGTGTGGGTAGGTACGGTATTCTCCCTCATACTAACTGATCACACCTACCCACAGGTTCTTGGCAGAAGAGAACTCCTGTAGGGCTAGCCGTGCTATAGCCAGTAGACCTGGTTGGTCGTGAACCCCATCATCATCGATATAGAACCTGATGACAAATGCCACCATTAGCATTCGGCCAGTATGAGCAGTGTTGCACAATGCAGCAAAGCAAAGTTGCAAAACTCACCTGCCAGCACAATAGACAATCCCTTGTGGGTTTTCAAAGCACATCACCATATAATGTGCGAGGAATAATGTGTTGTACTGGTGGTAGCAGTTGAATTCTAGCATGTCCCAAATCTAGGCTAAATGCCTCAACCATATCGAGTGTTGGCTGGATCCCTCTCCTTGTCTGCTCATGATTGCCTCGTTGGTAAAATATCTCAGGATGCCCTGAATTTCCCCTGGCAACATGGCTTCTATTATGCCAGATGACTCCTTCTCCTCTAGAGAAGACCAAACGATCACACTAAAGTGGGCAAAAAGAAATTGCAAGAAGTCTTGTACCCCTTCCCTAAACCAGACCGCTTGCTCTCCCAAACGTATCTAGGGTGGAGGAGCATTAGCCACGGGTCTGCTCACATGGCATAGGACCCCCTTGATTTCCAAAATGACTAGCCTGGGCCTCAACCCCGCTCTGCACAACACAATCAGCAAATGTTAGCATCATGCTTAAAGGTAGTATACGTGCAACGCACCAACATCTAGCAGACCATGTATGTAGCATAGCATAACCCTCCACCCACACATAGTATAGCAAAGGTGTGAAAGCCTAGCGTAGCAAGAACATGCGAATAAGCCTAGCATATCAACAAAGCAATGGATGATACGCCCTAACAAAACATGTGTTACATTGCTGCATCACACCATGGCCTGGCCAAGGGTTTTACATTACAGCATGCTAAGGTCAAGCAACTTAAACTGCCCTAGCCCCCGCGGTGGTAACAACCATGGTGGTGGCAGTTTCAGCGGTCTTGCATGCAACCATGATGCAATGTTTATGCATCTGCCACAACCGAAATAGCGACTGCGGTGATGTAAATGCTGAAATGATGCAACCATAGAAAACGCAGGTAGCCAAGAATGGACGTGAAACAAATAGGATGCAAAATAAGAGCAGAGAACAACAGAAAGCACAAAACGAAAAAGGCAAAGAGGACAGGGTAACTTACTGGGCGTGCTCTGCCATGTTGTAACGTGCACTTCTGGCACATGCCCCAGGGTCTTCTTTGCCTCCTCAACCTTTGCAAGTGCCAGATGAGTCTTGGGAGCCAGTGCCCTACTTGCAGACTTACACCTTTCACTGTAAAAACTCGCCTCACTAGTCGATTAACATAATTGCTTTGTGCTTCAAAATTGCCTTGTGCTGCAGTGTGGGCTCTGTGCTCTTATGGTGAAAATGGGGAAATTGCTAGAGTTTAACCATTATTTATGGTTGTAATGCCAGGATGGGGAAACTTGCCTCTCTCTATCTCCGATTAATGCGGAGTGCACCGTACAACGTAGCATGCTCGCCATGACATCGCAGCACTATTAGCATTAAAATCTTGACATGCTTCAAGCCAACTACTTGCCTTCCCAAAAACAAAAGAAATATATTTGTTTTTGGTTAAGGGTCTGAAAAGACCTTAAACTAGTAATCCCACCAATTGCAATATGACTGGTCCAAAAAGACCTCAAACTAAGCGACCCTAGCATAG
Source organism: Gnetum montanum (assembly GCA_015680685.1). NCBI lineage: Eukaryota > Viridiplantae > Streptophyta > Gnetopsida > Gnetales > Gnetaceae > Gnetum > Gnetum montanum. Next base: position 9,150 of record MNCI01037175.1, on the reverse strand, counting down.
TTGCACCCCTAGCTANAAAAGACCTCAAACTAAGCGACCCTAGCATAGTTGCACCCCTAGCTGTCCACAATGACATTAAACTAACAACACCACATGCTTACATCAGCAGTTATCTCATCTTCTTCCACATAGGTAGTATCGCGTTTTTTAGTGGTTTCATGCTTTCATTTTTGCATTGGCGATTCGATACTTCTCATGCTCTTAATTTCTTATTTTACATGTTAAGACTTTGCATGTTGCAATTTGCCAGTCCGAAATGACATTAAACTAGCAGTTTGGCATTTACATATCGACATTCATACAACTTCACATTTTACGACAGCAATCCTACACTCTCGTGTCTTGGTAGTCCACCATGACCCTAAGTTGGCAGACTCGCAAACTTTACATCATCAAAGTTTTGCAAGACAATAGTGATTTCTTCACATGGTTGTACAGTGACATGCTAGGTCTGGACCCATAGCTGATTCAACACAACATCGTTCTAGACCCCCACGTAAAGAAAATCAAGCAGAAAGCTCACAAATTTAAGCCAGAAATCGTGTTAGCTATGAGGGATGAAATCACTAAGCTATACCAAGTAGGTTTCATCCATGCAGTTGACTATTCAGAGTGGGTATCTAACATCATTGTGGTTTTGAAGAAAAGGGGGGGAATACGGATCTATATAGACTTCTAGGACTTGAACAAGGCAACGATCAAAGACAACTTCCCAGTCCCGAGTATCGATCAATTCATTGACACCATGGCTGGCCATGCTCTGCTATCCTTTATAGATGGTTTCTCCGGGTACAACCAAATCCGCATTAACCCAGAGCACCAGCTGTCAACAACCTTCATAACCCCATGGGGGACCTTCTGCTATACCATGATGTCCTTCAGGCTTAAAAATGTTGGAGCAACCTACCAGCGAGCCATGACTTACATTTTTAGTGACTATATCCTAGAAACATTAAATGACTATGTGGATGATATAGCAGTCAAGTCCAAGGAGGCCGCTGATCACCCATGCAATCTAGGGGTAGTCCTCAAATGCTGCCAGATGCATGATTTACACCTCAATCCTAAGAAGTGTATCTTCAGGGTGAAAAATGGATGCATGTTAGGATTCGTAGTATCAGAGTCCAGAATACGGGTGGATCCCGACAAGGTCAAGGCCATTGTCAACCTAGCACCTCCCACAAGCCTTAAGGAGTTACATGGTTTACATGGTAGAGTGCAATTCATTTGAAGGTTTATAGCAAGGTTGACTGACAAGTTACACCCCATGCAACATCTTCTAAAGAAGGGGGTTGACTTCGAATGGACAACCCAGTGTCAACCAGCCTTCGATGATTTGAAGAAGGAGCTCTCACACCTCTCAACAGTGCCCCCGCCACAAAGGGACAAGCCTTTCTTCATATACCTTGCCACCTCCAACACATCCATAGTGGCACTACTATGTCAAAAGCAAGACAACGGTTTTGAGATACTAGTGTATTACCTGAGCCATGCACTAGTAGTGTATGAGGCGAAATACAACGAAGTGGAGAGGAATTGCCTAGCCTTAGTGTTTGCATTAAAGACATGGCAGCATTATCTATTCCGCATTACAACCAACATCATTTACAAAAGCAATATACTCTAGGATATCATTAACAACTTATACGAGAGTAGCAAGATAGCCCGGTGGAAGGCAATAATTGCAGAATTCGACCTATGCTACGTAAGTCAATCATTGACAAAGGGTTAAGCCATAGCAACCCAACTCATGGCCTCACCAGTCGATGACTGAGCAACCGTAGACCCCGAGTTCCCAGATGAATACATTAGAAATGTCAACATCGTCTCGTCGCATTTCGAAGCCACTGTACACTTTGAAGGTGCCTCAATCGTGCAAGGAAGTAGCACCGTTGCCATGATCATGTTCCCCTCTGGGGAAATGCACCCATCTGCTTATCGATTTATGTTCCCTTGCACCAACAACATGGCAAAATATGAGAGGCTACTCAGAGGCCTCTTAACTACTTGAGCGCTGCACATACAACACTTGGTGATCTAGGGAGATTCACAACTAGTCGTGAATCAAATCACCAAGGTCTATGCTTGCAAAGCTACGTACCTACAACCGTATTGCAAGCTAGCAAAAATCCTACTTAAGCAATTTGTGACCACTGATGTGCAACATGTGCCATGCAACGAAAACACCATGGCAGATGCTTTAGCTACCCTTGCGTTAAACATTCCATCACATTCCATGGAAAACCTGCCTACCTCAATCATAGAATGCATAGGGCTTGTCACTCAGGTGGAACACGTGGCATCTGTGAATGCTACGGATACCCAAGAGTGGTATGCCAACATTAAAGCTTATCTACAGCATGGTGAACCCCTAGGTGGATTGACACCTACCTAAAGAGATGCAGTCCGTAAGCATGCCTGACAATATGTGCTTATGGGAAGTGATGCCCTATGCCGACGCTCCTATGACGAGATATTGCTAGCATGCATGGGTTGGTGAGCAGGTGCAAAAGGTAGTTAATGAAGTACATGAGGGGTTATGCGGTGGACACATAGCACCTAGGGCTATGGCTACCAAAATTAGATGCCTAGGGTACTCTTGGCCTTACATGGAGCGTGACTGCCTATCAAAAGTCAAGACGTGCGACAGGTGCCAGAGATATGCAAATCTCATACACATTACAGATCTACACCCAACGCAAATCATGTGGCCCTTCCAACGATGGGGATTAGACCTCATAGGGCCTATCACGCCTAAGTCCTTCATGGGGAATAGGTTCATTATCACCACCACAGAGTATTTTACCAAGTGGGTGGAAGTTATTTCCCTGAGGAAGACGACATCTCAGCAAATCTGCCATTTCATCCTCAACAACATTGTGACAAGATTTGGGCTTCCAATGACTATTGTGATTGACAATGGGCCACAGTTTAGTAGTATAGAAACCCGAACCTTCTGTACCAATCTAGGCATTAAAAAATCATTTTCTTCCCCTTATTATCTGCAAGCGAATGGGTACGCAGAGGCTAAAAATAAGTCCATCATCAACTTGCTGAAGCAGATGCTCAATAACAGTAAGAGGTGGTGGCACGAGCAAATCCTCTACATCCTATGGGCCTACCAAACGACGTGCAGAACTACAATAAGTAAGACCCCTTACAGTCTTATTTACAGTTCTAAAGTTGTATTACCTCTTGAGTTGCAGGTACCCTCACTTTGGATGATCCTCGCGAATGTCATGAGCAAAGCCCAGAATAACGAGTCATGAACCATCGACCTCAGCTTAGTGGAGGAAGAGCATGCATAGACGTTAAAATGCATCGAGCACTACCAAAGCAAACAGTAGTAGAAGCACCATGCAAACCTGCATCGACGGCTAGTGCAAATGGGAGACCTCATCCTCAAGGTCATCCATGAGCACATGAACAAATTCTCGACCAACTGGGAAGGTCCTTACATGGTCACTAAAGCCTTCAGGAATGAAGCCTTCAAGCTGGTGGACATGAACGACAACGAGTTTGCCAACCCAGTGAACCACTTGTATCTCAAGTCATACTACGTTTGAAGTGCAATGACAACTAAAACGGGAATCGTCCGCTATGACGATAAACTAGCAACCACATCAAACAACATCCATAATGATGATAAACTAGCAGCATCGAGCAGTGCTTGCTATGGTGTAAAACTGGTGGCAACCATCCGCTATGATGTAAAACTGGTACTGCTAGTCTAGTATGACTATAAACTGGCACGACACATCTGCTATGATGAGAAACTGGCATGTACGGTCTGCTGGGACCTTAAACCAGCACAGCGGTTCGCTGGGACGTTAAACCAGCACATGTTCTACCAAGACCTTAAATTGGGTTTGTGTCGCATCCCCAGCATGCACCAGCACTAGATACACATCAAATGAGTGGGCACGATGCTAATGTGTGGGTGGGACATCACAGCTCTAGGACGTAGTTCATGACACACCAAGAATGCGGTCTAGAACATATGCGGCGTTGCCACCCTTGGCATCATGCTAACCCTACGAAGATTCCATATGGTGTCACACTAGCCCTCTGAACCTACCATTGCCACAACCCATTGCCCTGATGGTGGTTCTCGAGCTAGCTCTCGCATCTGGAGTTCCAAGAGTATTGTGGCCTAGCCATAATATTGTTACTCTAGCTCCCTGCCAACACCTGGGCTTGCATGACGTTAGCTATGTGGTAGTTGATCCCATAGCTGAACCAGGAATGCGAGCCCTTGGCAGGGATTCCAAAGCATCTGTACCTATAGCACCTCCTGGTACCTCGAAAACCAGCTCCCCTACGCCAATGCTGTTAAGACCGCTGCTGGCCTCCCTGCTTTGGACATCATACACTAGCAACAATGTCCAACAGCTTCAACAACATCAGTAGCTAGCAAGACCTTTGCCCCTGCGAGCATGAATCGCCACAGTAGCAAGTGCTGCAGCGTCGCGAAGTGAGTGCCTTAACTAGCCTAGCTACTTTAGAGTACAAGTTTCATGACATGCGTAACACAACTCGTCGTATGGAGAGCACTTGTAGGAAGGTCCAAACCCTTCACGTATGTAACGTAACTCATCCTACAAAGGAAAGGCTTGCCCTACGAGAGGTTGAAGAACAACGCCAACCAAAGATGAAAACGTAAATGAGCCCCTCAGAGCACTCTGATGAGGGACTCTACTAAACATCATCTTTTCTCTCTACCTTAACCTCTACAAAACCAATGCAACACTCTCAAGTATGGCCAAGCGACATCTTGACACTCACCAAGCGACAACCTTAGCATTTCGCCTGCTGTAGTGTTTCATCTTCTTTACCAACGTCTATCAAGCCTATTCTCCAGACGTCAACAAAGAGGGGCCAATAAAACACTAAAAAAAATGTAGGGTCATTCTTGCTTCACCAGGCCTTGCAACTCATGCGGTGCTATGGCAGTTCTTTGGGAGGAGAATGTTCTAAGTTCAGGTTGGCTAGTTTGATAAATATTTTCTACTTTGGACATGGACAGGCTCTACGTCATCTTGCTTGTCCACCAAAGTAGGCTACCCAGCCGACAGCCTGCTCAGAGACGGTGTGCAGAGTTGGCAGCAACATTCTGGATGCACGAAAAATAGTTCAGCAAGTTTTCTAAGTCATGAAGTTCGCCACACTACGCTACGCCTGGCTATGTAGCGTAGAAAGCTTCATAAGGTGATTACAAAATGGAGTGCAATGCTACGCTATGCCATGTAACATAGTGTAGCATGGCAACAACTCCACAACCAGTCCCCACGCCCAGCCCCAAGTCCCTCAGCAATGCCCCTTTCCATAAGGAAGCAGCGGACCATGTCTGCTACTATGCTACGTTGAGCTACAAGGCACAACAATCCTGTGGAAGGGACAGAAGAAATCTCGAAGTTTAGAAACAGTAGAGTTCGCGAGACATGCATCACAGGAAGAAAAGTTGGTAAATCGGCAAAGCTTTCGCGACTAAGGTCGGTTGCTAGGCTATGCTACGCTACATAGCATAGCGAGCATGCATCACACATGTGGCAATCGAACGATAGGATGCTATGCCAAGCACGCTACGCTACAAAGCACAACAAGGCATGTGGGTGGTTGTGCGACATCAATGCACTTCACCTAATTAGACCGTTAACACACATCTCCAGACACTGACAACGTAATTATGGTGTGGCAAGCTCGCAGTTATGGCATGATAGGTTCGCATTACAATGGCCTTGCAGGTCCAACGATCATACGTGGCACGTGTGATGCCAGCAAGTCAACGTGGGCCCAAGGTGCATGGTGAACAAACTGTCCCTTTTGCGTACCCTTGGCCCTATAAATATCCCGAGAAATAACATTCAAAGGGTTGGAATTTTTCTGGAAAATAATACTCAAAAGAGGTCCAATCCTTGGTTCGATTGACACTCTTTTGCTAAGTCTCCTACTCTTTTTTCTCTGGCGCTCAAGCTCTCTCCCCGGCACATTGCGACAATATTGTAAGCTTTCTGTTTAACATTGCAAATAGTTAGCATGTTTAGCTGATATTTTGTTCTATACCCTTTCTACCACCTTGGTAGAATCCCTGCATTGTCAGTGCCCAAGGCCACCCCCAAGCGCACCACCTATTATGTTCTCTACATGCCCTGGTAACTCTCAGGACCTCTGCACTTCGTCACGCTGTACAACCGACTATATCCATCTTGACAGAGAAAATATGTAGCTTTAGAGTGGTGCAATTTCCTAACTGCATTTTTACTTTATTTCCTATTTATTCTTGCATCTTACACTATTTTTTCTGCTTTATTTACTTTCAAGCATTATTTTGCATTTCCATTCCATTTCAAAAAGTATATGTCGGAAAAGGCTATACAAACACTGGTTAAGTCCCTATCTGATTGACTAGACTGTTCAGGGTGCCCTATATCTACACACACCCAGCACAGCCCTCCCGTGGGTACAGGGTTGAAACTGTCACACCCACCGATCCTTCGGTGTTTTCCAACCGCTAATGTTTTCAGTCGTTACACCCATATTTAGCAATAGCCAGTGAGCCCCCCCATCGCAAGAGGCTTTAGGTTGGATAGGTTTTGCGAATATCACCAATGGTGTGGGCATGGAAATGACTACTGCTTCATCTTGAAATAGGACATACAACACATGATCAATAGGGGTGAAATAATATTTGATGAGGTAAACCTAGTAAGATCCCAAAACCAATCCATGGGAGTCTACAAAGACCCTCTCAATACTAACGATGCACCATATGTGACTAACACTATCCATGTGGAGAATGGATAGGATGTCTAGTGAAAAAATTTTGTAATCCACAGGCCCTTTGAAAATACACCTACCTCAACACCTCCTCAAACTCCTTTTGTCATACGCACATTCCCTGCAGTACAAAAACCATTCGTCATCCACATAGCCCCTTCTGTCATAGTAGCAACCATACCATTGGAAACCTAGCCCACTCCCTTCATGATTCAGGTGCTGAAACACCCTGATGTACAACCCCCTACTGTTCCCCCATGACCCCTATGAGAGCATCTTGCCGACAAGCTAACACAAGAACGCCTAGAAAAGGAACGTCATGAGCACGAAGTAAGACCACCAAAGCCCATACCGTTAAATGCTGTTCCTATGAGTTCATCCACTGGTGAGCCTAGCACAAGTCATCAAGACAAGAATATTGGTACTCCTAGGGTCACAAACTCAACATCCCTAGTTGCCAACGCAAAAATATCTCTATGAGAGATACAAATGCTGGGTTAAATGGACAAAGTCTCTGCAAATAAGGGTGCCCCAAATGGTAAAGATATAATGAGTGCATTGACCCAAGTCATGTAGGCTTTGAGACAAAAGAATACTTACTTAAGCCTATATGATCTAGTAATGACTTCAACTGTACATCGGGAAGCACTCATGCGTATGTTGACTTCGATCCTTGTTAGTGAGGACCTTCTTGCAGACGAGCCGTCTATTTATGAAGTACTATCCCCACAATCTCAAGAATCTAGGACCACATCCCTAGAGTTTCATGATAATGACATCAAGTGGGATGAGAAAATGGGAGAGGTTACTATAGCCCCTATGTTCATAACCATACAAGTCAACCATTTCAAGATACGTAGGTGTTAATACATTTAGCCATTTCATGGAGCAGCAATATGATAAAATATAAATAAGTCACAAGGGATATTCAAGAGAAATATACATGGTGTTTGTGTTTAAATGATATTTTATACTTTGAATTCAAGAAGAATAGTTAAAGGAAGATAAATTTGTTTTAATGATAAGGAAAATTTATCATGCTCCTTTGGAAAATGAAGGATGAAAAATAAAGTATCAAGAGTCATATTATTCATATAATTTACCGGGGCAAGCAAGAAGAAAANTTGGCTTCATCAGGAACCTGAACAAAACTGAAAGTAAAATCATTTGATGTTTCTCAAAAATGCAGTAATGGGAGCCATTTTTTTTAGTCAGAAAATCATCAACGGAAATACAGTAGCCAAAGTTTCTTGCTGAACAATCTAGAAGAAAAGGGCAAAAACGTTTGCAGGGAAAAAAGAAATGTTTTGGGAAGGGCATTTGTTTGGTTTGAGGCGTTGCTGCTAGAACCGTTGTTTGAAATTTGGGGCTGCAGCGGCCAGAAACAGAAACAGAGAATATCAATAATATCTTCTTCCGCCTGTATTTCTGCACAATTTACGGCAACCACCAGAAAGGCTCGCGTTCTCAATCCGTTCTTGCTTACCAATTGCTAATGTTTCTGTAACAGATTCAGATTCAAGTTGCAGATAACAAAGAAGAAAAGCCAGGGTCGGTGTTGCGTGATAAAATCTGCAGGTGTGGCCGTGTTTAACAATCCACGATCGCAGGAGTTAGCATNAATCCGCGATCGCAGGAGTTAGCACCGGAATAGTTGAAAGTACGTGGCAGGTTCTACTAATTTCGTGCAAAGGCTTGGAAAGCAAAAACAAAAATATAAATCAGCCGATTGTGCCCACAGTGACGCGCGATTTTTACCAGGGAAGACCAAGGTTTTAACTACAAACTTTGCCGCTAACATTCACAAACTTTGCACCAAGGTATATATCAAATAAATATTAATCTATAACTTCACGGGAGTATCGGTGGTTTAAATACCAAAATATATATAATCAAAACATATATACCTATTATGACCATTGAAATACCTATAATATGAAACCTTGATCAAGAGACTTTCTTCCAATTATCCCGAGTTATGAAATATATTATTTAAATGCCATTTTAATTATCCTATAAAGTCCTCATTATATTAAAGTTAGCATAAAATGCTCCTCCTTTTATGCATAACTTCCTAACTACCTAACCTTCTCCTAACTTATCTTCTAATTGGTTAGTCTAATTACTTAGGAGAGAAGTTAGGAAAGATATTTGAGATATTTTTGATATTTTAAACTTGACATCTTATTTGAATAAGCAAAATAAAGGGACATATATTGTATTTTAATTTTATTTTGTAAATACCAAGGCCAGTTGTCAACCTTTTTTATCTCTATAGTGGTTGAAACCACAGAATATTGTTGTAACTTACCTAACTTGTTGGGCAAATAACCCCCTAACTTGTTGGGCAAGAAATTTTCTAATTGGTTAGGC
>MNCI01037173.1:353437-372231 GCA_015680685.1 Gnetum montanum | reverse complement strand
TGAATGAGGGTCTGGATGTCATCTATGTACAGTGTTCACCACAATGGGCATGAACACCAATGCTGTAATATAGTTGTCGATTTGTTCCCTGGACACTCTAAGACTTTCATCCCATGTCATTGTTGGTTGTCATTCAATCAATAATCTCATACCTTCCCAATATTTTTTAAGGAACTTGAGGATGAGTTTTCATTCAGTCGTGGGGGTATGATGAGCCGTGATATCGAGGCTACAATATCGCATCTGTGATATTGGATCCACGATATTGGATCCTGCCAAGCGATATAAAACATCTAATATCGGGACATGTCTTGTTGCCTATAAATAAGAGGCAGGTGCACTTGGTTTGGTAGTTAGTTCTTAGTCCCTTACCCAAACTCTTACAGTTTCTCAATCTCAAAGTTAGAATTATTTCTGAGTGCCCGCAGTAAGAGTCATAAAGCGAATGGATCTTTATTCGAGCATTGTGTACCTCAACACACCTTATGTCTAGAAATAAAGACAAACTTTGTGATAAACCTTGCAACATTCAGAATAGCTTATCTCTCACCCTTAATGCTATTTACAATTCTTTAATGCTTTCATTAGTTAATTAATGTTGCTTTTATTGATTTGTTAATTTTCACAAGTAAGCACACTTAGTACGACCACTTTGAGCATGCGTGGAACACTTGGTAACCTAGTAACGATTAGCATTTGGTAATCCTAGGAGTGTTACACTAGTTCAGGATGTGTACAGATAGTGGGAGCAGATGCTGGTGTTAGGACTAGTTAGGACCTAGCTAAATAATTAATTTAAATTAGGTATTCAATTAATTAACTTCTTCCCTCTTTAGCACCAGGACATAAAACATAAAAAGCATAAAAAATCATATACCTCAATTTTACTTAACCATACAATCGTGCCATATGAGTAAGCTTGAGAAGACAACGATCTCCTAACCCATCCTTGTTCTGTGAAGGCGCATAAGCACTTAGTCCTTAGAGTTCAACTAGATCACACGTAATGCTCGTATTCATATGGTTGAGCGTAGGGGTACCTCACCGCTCATCAAAGGTCTTATCATAGTTGTAGTGAAGCTCTTGTAGTTTTTTCATTTGAGAGTTAGAATATTTTTTTGAGTGCTTGCAGCAAGAGTCAGAAAGTGTACAGATCTTTATTCGTGCATTGATATACCTAAGCACAGTAATGTGAATGGCAATAAAGATGAGCCTTTTGATAAACCTTGCAGCACTTGGAAATAGATTAATCATTTATTTCTGCATTTAATGTTTTATGTGATTCCTTTTAATGCTTTAAGTATTTAAATAATTAATTAAGATAAATTAAGCTAGATTAAGTAGTAATTAATTAAACACATAAGTACAACCACTTTGAGCATGCGCATGATGCTTGGTAATCTTGGTAATGGTTACCATTCGATAACCCAATAGTGTTATACATGTTCAAGATGTGTACAACAAGTGGGAATAGATGCTTATGTTAAGATTAGTAATTAAATTACTTCATTTCTTTCATCCTTTATTTTAAGCACCAATAGCATAAAACATATAAATAATAAAAATTGTATGCCTCAATCACACTTAACCATACCTCTACATATCACAAGTGTAATTAGGAAGACAACAAATAACTGTTAGGGCAAGTTCACTTCCTAGAGGTTAATGTACCAAAGAAAAATAGAGTTCACAAAATTTGACCAAATCACATGTGAACACTTAGTGATTTGTATGGTTGAGCGTAGGGCTACTTGCTGCTCATCAAATTTGATCTTGATCACCTTTCTTTTAATGTTCTACTAAAATCCATTAAGCCCTCTCCTATTTTAGTTTTTCTTTCTTTATTTTTCTTTGAGGTCCAATAACAAAAACTAATGGCTAAAAATTTTATCTTGATTACCTTTCTTTTATTGTTATACCAAAATTCATTAAGGACCTCATCAATGTCAGCCCCTTCTTCCAACTCTCATTGAACCCTAAATTTTCCCTAAAATTTACAAAATGTTACTTAAAACTCAAAGAAAATCATGACATTTAACCCCATTGATGTTATTGCATCAATATAAGAGGCTACATTAATGAAGCCCCATCAATGCATCAACATTAATGCAATGTAAAAAACCTATGTATTGCTATGACACTTCATCAATTTTCATTTATTTTCTCATTTTGCTTTGGATGTGTTTGTAATTCAAAGAGCTCAAACCTTCCAAATCCAATAAAAGGAAAAATTGGGGAGTGGACGATGGGGGATGGGGGGGAGCAGGGGAGGGGTGTGGATCTAGGAAGGAGGGGGGAGGAGGATATTAAAATCTTGAAATAATTATAATACGGTTATACCCCAAGATATATAACTTAGCATTGTCCATCAAAATCAAACCCATAACTTAAGCTTTGAAATTAAGAGTTTTTACCACTAGGTTAACGCCTCATTGTTAAACAAGGGAAAATTAACCAACATGAGGATCCAAATAAAGGCATGGGCAACCAAAGCCAAAATAAGAGGTCACACATGTAACCAAGTCCATTGTGGAAGAGCTCAAAGTGAAATCTATTAGATAGACTCCTACTACAGAGATAGGGTAGTCTAGGGAAGATGAAGTGCCTAAACCTAGGCCAAGCCTAGAAGTCATATTGACTAATGTTTGTCTAGAAAAGATTAGGAATAAGGTGATTCAAAGTGCTATATTTCAAAAGCCAAGTTTTTAATCCTTCTTAGAGTTTGCATCCCAAGAGGTTCATGAGCAACTACAAGCATCTCCATTATGGTCTACCATTTCAACTAATCAAGATTGATACCTTGGGAAGACATATGTCTTCTAGAATAAATGTCAAGGAGATGTGACTATCAAAATTAAGGACATCACTATCTCTTATTTGTTGGAGGCCATTGGTAAGACCCAAGGGCTTCCAAATGTTAGACCTAAAAGAGTAGAGATGTCTACATAGTTTGATGCCAATAGCAAAAAGAAGTGGATCCAAAGGTACTATAGAGTTAATAGAAAAAAGTACAATGCACTTACTTAGGTAGAGAGGATTTGCTTCAAGATCATGGTGTACCATCTAAACCCAATGGTACACCCAAACAAGGTGACATCCTTCTCCAACTCATCTTTCATGTCAACCTATCCTAACTCATCTTTCTTGAAATAGAAAAGCACTTCAAGAAAAATAAGAAGGGTAGAAAGACACTTCCTTTATGCCTCATCAAAAAATTATGTAGATGAAGAAGGATTACCCACTACACCAAAAACATTCTCCAAAGGGTTACCACAACATCATGATAATAAATGATAAAGGAAAAGCCATCATTAATGATTTAGGAGGAAATGCCACCTCTACCAACGAAGGAGACACTAGGTGCTAGAACCAGAATAGAAGAGTTGAGAGCATCACAACAAGCACTTACTAAAGGATTCATGGATTATCTTCCTACAATGAGCCATTTGAATGAAGTTGTTTGAACTACAAGTTGACAGCTTGATGATCTTTCCAACCTTTTCTCCACACATATAAGCCACTATCTAGGTGAACTCTACCACTAGAGGAGTTATAGTATCCCTTTCATTAGAATAGATGCTAGAAATTTTAGGCAATGCTACAACTTTCTTTGTGATGCTAGAGAAGGGGAATGAAGCTACCATGATGATCATGTTACCCAAAGGGTAGGAAACAACTTTTATTCCTGTAAGATCATAGTGGTGATCATGCTTTAGTGGTAGATCACATTGAAGAAGTCCTTAAGATTCTTGTAACATCGATACCAGACTTCGATGCAATGGCATATATTCAAATATCTTCAAAAACCAAATCATGGGGTATGAGTGTAGCATAAGAAAAGCAAGTGCTAGAAAGACTAGTGGATTTCGAGTCATCAATTCCAAATGTCTTTAACATCTTGAAGGACATCACATCAACCTAATTTGTACTTATCAAGAATAGGAGAAAACTCATCATCACAAAGATGTAACTTCAAGTGGTTACATTCCTTAACCAACAACTAATAGCCAAAGTTACACAACTAAAAGCCTTCTTATCCGATCCTACTATCCACCAACCTAGCATTATAAGAGATGAGGCCATTGCACAACTCAAGGATAACAATATTAGGTTGAGATGAAGAAGGAAAAAGCCACTTAGGATGTGTCCTTGATGGAGGCAATGTTAAATGGATTAATTAAGAACATTATCATGATGTGCAAAGAATATAAGCATCTAGCCAACAAGAATAGGATATTGCTTAAGGTTGAAAACTAGTAGGAGAAACTAGCATAAGTAAATGTGAAAGTGTGAAAATTAGCAACTAAGAATCAAAATAACTTCATGAAGGAGATACTAGCAATTTGCTAAAAATTGACCATTGAGATTATCACATATAAAAATGAAGTGCTGAAGTATGAGAAGCTTAAAAATCATTACAAGGAACAGGTGGGCACATAAAAAATAATTAAATAAGATATCTGATTGACTAAAGAAAAGATGAATGAATTCATCCATCACCTTATTACTTCAATTTCACATCAAAACCACTTTGAGTTTCCTGCGCTTGATGTATGCTAGCTTATTACTTAAATATCTTACGTTAAAACACAACTTTAAGGCAGGACATCAGTCACACTTCAGGTGTTTGGCAAAAACATCTACATTGTAGCCTATCCTTGTACCATACTTTTGATGTACCATACTTTTGATGTTAATATAAATTCAACGTGAGACATACTTTTGATGTACCATACTTTTGATGTTAATATAAATTCAACGTGAGACATACTTTTGATGTACCATACTTTTGATGTTAATATAAATTCAACGTGAGACATCGAAATCAGAATAGACATTTGGCAAAAATTTCTACAACGTTATTATTTTTCTACGTGGCGCTTAGCAAAATCATAATGTCCTAATGTTAATTCTTGAGATTTCACATTGAAAAGTACTTTTGATGTGCGATGCTACTATAACCCAACATTTGGAAAAAATGCTCTCGTTGAAACCTTGCGTCAAGTTCTTCTTGAATCATGTTCTTCATGCTAAAAATTCCAAAATCAAGTTTTCTCATGATTTTGCAAAAACAATTGCAAATCTACTTATCAAAACAATGATTTTGCTACACTTCCATCAATACTACCTACTGCATTTGCTAAATTCAAGTAAGAACAACAAGAAATTATAAAATGTTTTGCCTTACCTACGTTGTTGCTCAATGCACTATAGTAGTGATGTTAAATTATCAAATTTTGCTTAATTTCATCATAAAATCTATTGTAAAACCTAGATTTCAAGGTGTTTCTAGTATATCAAATAGATAAACTACAGTAATAATGCATGCATCTAATTTCTAGTCGCATATCTAAACAATTTTTAAACCCCTCAAAATCTAGACTACATGATGGGGTTCTTAATCCCTATAACAAAATCAAACGAAAACTTTAAATTTCACCTTGAAAACTACTCTACACTAAATAACATCATATCTAGGCCTAACATTACATCATACCTAGCTAAATCATCTAAACCTTTTATGATCTCCAACATAACCATAACAACAAAGTTATAGTAATAGTAAAACTTCCTAGAAATTCCTTATTATAATTTTGGAAACTTACATCTCAACTTTGGAAGAAAGTCAGCAAGGTTGAGATAATCCCCTAATGCTAGTGGACCCACCACTAGTTCCTTGCCTGCTATTGCCACCACTTGCCATGCTATTCTTAGAACTTCTACTTAATTGTCACTTTTTTTTACTCATGTATTGATTCTTAGAAGTGTTTGATGTACATGAAAGCTTTCATATCTAACTTTTCCCCCTTACTATTCTTTTATACTTAGTAAATCTGATCTCTTGATTCTAGCCCAAGTAAACATGGCTACCTATCCAAAGTCTTTGCTTCAACCTCTAATGTAAGTCACCCTGTAATCTAGGTACATAGGACTATAGATTCCTCTTTTCTTGACTTAACGTCAAATTCGACTTTTCTCATATCCTCTTTAGATGTTAGTAAGAATGAACTTTTACCTTAGTTAGACCTCTCTTTCTTAGATTGAGAACCTATTTTAATCAACGATCAATTGATTCATGTTCCAGTACTAAGTTGTAAAGGTTAGCAAAAAACCCTTCAACTTAGTGCACTTTTCTATTCAGACATTTGGGAGTCTATTTTAGAAACCTTGCAAAAGCATTTAATTACTTTCTCTTGGGGATACAAAGACACGTTCGGTCTAGACCCAAAGCTCATTCAACACAACATCATCTTGGAAAAAGGTTTCAAAGTTGTCAAACAATAGGTTAGAAATATTCTCCCTACTATAGATTGTGCTATAAAAGAAGAGAAGAGATAACTAAACTATTCAATGCTAGATTTATCCATCTTGTCAGCTATTTTGATTAGGCTTCTAACGTGGTCGTAGCTCCTAAAAATAATGATGGCATTCGTATATGCATTGATTTTCAAGACCTTAAGAAGATTACTCTTAAGGATGACTTTTCCTTACCTAACATGTCATGCTCTTCTATCCTTTATGTATGGGTTTTCTGGTTACAACTAAATCTAGATAAATCTAGAGCACCAGCAATCTACCACATTCATGACTCCTTGCGAAATATTTTATTACTCTAAAATGCCCTTTGGTCTCTGAAACACCGTGGAAATTGCGAATCGGCCTAAGGCAAAGATGCACGATTCGGGCGAAATTTTGCAACAAAAATCCAGAAGACAGAGCAAGGCAAAGAGGCACGCAACATCAAGTCTCCAAGTTTCTTGCAAATTTCAACCTTTCTTTGTTTTCTCTCTTTACGCTACATTACGCAACATAGCGTAGTGTCGCTCAGCGTAACTCTGTTTAACATAGCCTGATATCAGAAAGTAACTTACTTTGGCAATTTTGATGAATTTTACGCAAAGCAGCATAACGAGCTCCCAGAAAGTCAAAGTCAGAGTCCAAAGAAGCGTGGCAGATTGATTTCTTCCTTTTTGCAGATTGGTCGCTTTACGCTTATTACGCTACGCAGTGTAAACAAGCGTAACTTATTGTAAAGTTAACTATGTTTGACGCTCTATTACGCTTCACGGCGTAAATGAACGTAAAACAGCTTGAGTTAACTACTTCTACGCCCCATTACGCTCTGCCACGCTACGCAATGTAAATGAGCGTAATACAGCCTAAAGTCAACTAAGGCAATACCCGACATGCATCTGTTATCCATAAGCATAATACGCTCATCAGCGTATTACAGCATAATCATGAAGCGGCTTCAACGGAAGTGGTTGACAACGTACTTTGCCCTCTTTCCCAAAAACGTGATGTGACATGACCAGTTTCAACATAAAGTTTGCCAAGTCAATGGTATTTTGAAGGTTCCAGACACGTGTCATCAGGGCTGTCCCTTCTCCACGCACTACCGAACCTATAAATACTCCAGTTGCTGAAGAAAGAAGGGATCTTCATCTTAATCATCTTTTTGAGTAGCATCATCTTTTAGCAGAGACAAAAGACATTTAGAGCATTGGCAGCAGGAGCAATCAGTCTTTTGGCGAAAATACAATTCTCTCCATCGGCAGTCATTAGCAGCTTTGAGCAGAGACTACCGAAGGCAAAAAGAGTAGATCAGAGATCGAGAGATCATCTGGTGTGATTGGCAAGGTTTATTGATCAGAAACAGTTAATCGATAGACATCCAGGCTTGACCTTCCTTGCATCCCATCTTTGGCTTACAACGTAGACCGAACTTCATTCTGTACTCCTTGTTGAACAGTTTTCTTGTTGCTTTATGTATGCTTCACACAGGATAAGTGGAGTTTGCTATTGGAACTTTGTATACAATATACTCAGTCTTCGAATCAAAACATAGATCTTGGAATTGCGCACTTTCCTAAATTTGATCCTCCCTGTCGCGTTGACGTTGTCATTATTTCGATTTATTTACATTGTTTTCTACTCCTCTTACGATTCATTGGATCGGTTTGTTTCGTGGAATATCTATATAATATACACATTATCGCAATATTCATCGATTTACTGATTAAGTAAGTCCCTGTATGATCAACAATATCGTTCAGGGCACCGCGGATTCGTTTTCTCCAGCACGGCCCTCGCACGGATCCATGGTTCAAACTGTGTACACGGATATTCATTCGGTATTTTCCAGCGACCGACGTTTTCCATCGTTACAGTTTTCTGGCGCTAGAAGGAGGGCCTGAACCTCCAATCCGTATTTTATGGGTAGCCCTGTAAGCGATCCGTGCCCACGTTCATAAAACGTAAACGTAATACCTCTAAGGAAGTTTACAAAATTGTGTGGTGTAGATTGGTCATAGCAACAATTCCTTTGGAATCCTACAGGGCAAAAAGCCTAATCATAATCCTATTTAGCTGTCGCCTTTTAGATCCTGTCGTTTGTCGTCATTAACCTATCTGAGAAATGGATTCTACACATGCAATCACTGCCGCTATGATCACCACTAACTCGGGTGCCACATCTGTAAATCCCATTCCCAGACCAGCTTCTGGTACAATAGGACCTCAGGGACCGTCGTGTCGTTCGTTGAGGTTACAGGGCAAGGCTCCTACTTTCACCATCATGACTCCTGAAGAGTACAATTTCATTTGCGTCAAGATCCTGGCAAAACTTGCCCTTAGCCAAGCCAAGATTGAGACGAAACGAAATTATGAGCTGATCCACAGAGGAGGCCAAGATTTTACCCCTACCACATATGACATTATCCCCCTGACCGAACATTATCATGAACTCCTGACCCAACTAGTTATGGCTAGGAGTCAGGCTACACGGTCCATTCTAAAACCTCAAAATGGGGAAGAAGAGGAAGATGAATTCACAGCCCAATCTGAACACGCGGATTCATACCATACCCTCAACCCCCATACATACATAAATCCCCTGTTTCCTCTTACCGGAGAAGCCTCCCATCTCAACTCAGTCATGACTACCCAAACCCATATTCCTGTCATCCCGCAAGCCACTACGCAATCCTCAGTCTTGCAAGTACAAATACCATCTCAAAATAACATGGGGGCAGTCTCATCGCCACGTGTAATCAGTATTCCGTCGGTGGTACTTGCGTCCACCGCACCCCATTTCATCCCCCAAGTGCAAGCCCATGCCACGCCTATAACCCGCCCGGTGCAAAATTCGATGCAAACCTTATCGTCGTAGGTAATTGCGAGGCAACAGATCGCAACTACCGTCCAATCGCAGCGATCCGTTCAACAACCCACGGCTAGTCAGTGGATCATGCCTGTTGCACAACACGATCAATCTGCGTTATACGGTGTACAACCCTTAGCCGCATCTACCACGCATGTCCCATAGATAAATGCACAATATCCTTACAATCTCCATCCTATACACCCGGTAACAGCCAATTTCTCTGCTCAACCCGGTGGGTGGTGGCTTTCATAGGCAGCTCCGTCCGCGGGGATAGTCCCTGTTGCACCATCTATTAGCCAGGCCATCGCTCCATTCCCATTACTTGGTACTGCTCCTTCAGTCCAACCCCCTGATCCTCCTGCACAAACTTCTTCATCACCAAGTCTGGATCAAGATTTTTCGCTTATTCAGACCCTCACCGAGGAAGTTAGGTGCCTTAAAGCTACTGGCTCTGATACCATACAAGTCATGGATTTCTACTAGGATGATCCTATCAGCCCAGTGGTTCCTATGCTGTCGTTGCCTCCAACAATGTCGTTGCCCCATTTCACTAAATATAATGAGGAAGGAGATCCTAATGCTCACCTTGTTACCTTCAGGTCTGAATCCTTGTTATTGCAACAATGGCCTCATACGATTATCTGTGTCTTTGCAATGTCTCTGGTAGAGAAAGCTTTCGACTGGTATCGAGCGCTTCCTCGCTCTTCCATCTCAACCTTGGAAGAGCTCCTAACACAATTCGTGACTTGCTTTAAGTACAATTTAAAGCCAAAAGTCACGCTAGACCAACTTATGGGAGTGAAGCAAGACCCACTTGAATCAATCTAGAAGTTTATACAGCGATGGAGCGCTACTTTGAATGAAATCCGCAAGCCTATTGCAGAAGCCCATTTGCTAGCTATTTTCAAAGGAGCAGTTAATGACTTCATCAAGTCTAAACTGTATTACCTTGCCCCTAGTTCCTTGAGTCAGGCTTTCGCCCAAACTAAGAGCATCCAAGATGCTGCTGAGGCTAGTAAAGACCCGGCGTATGTGGCCTATAAAAATGCTAATAATAAGGGCAAAGACAAGGGTAAAGCAACAACGATGACAGTAGCTGCACTGGCTGAAGGTGCTAAAAAAAAGAATAACAAGAAGGCACCCATAGCGTCTGCCGAAACCACGGCTAGTGCAAGTAGCACCGGCCAAGACACACCTGCCCCTGAAAAGCCTCCTAAGTCAAAGCCAAACTTTGAGCGTAAAGATCGCTCAAAATACATAGCCCTGCCTATAAAGCATTCGGAACTGTTGAAACAATTATTAGGGGTAGGATACATTCAGAATAAAAAAGTATTCGAAGAAGCTCTGCAGCGTCACAGGCGTCATTGTGAATTGCTGAAGAATCCTTCTTTAGCCCTACCTAACGAACCACCAGTTCCAAAGTCTTTTAGGCTAGACCGTTTTTGTGACTACCATCAGTTGTGTGGTCATGATACTGATTACTGCTAGACGTTGAAGGACGACATTCAACGCATGATTGACGATGGTTCTCTAAAACTAGATGGTAGTAGTCCAACACATCCCGAAAACCAGGCGTTGCATGTGTACAAAGACCCGTTAAACGCAAATAACGCACCGTATACCATCAACGTGGTAAGTACGGACAGTGAAGGGAAGGTATTACCTAAACAACCCTTTGTTTTACGTGTACCTAACAATTCACCCCAGGGGGCAAGTTCTTCACTGGCAGTTAGCGGCGTCTCAAGGCCACCCTTTGTTATTCAAGCGCCCTCTCCAGCCATAACCCGGTCTCATGTTAATGATAAAGCCATGGCCACATCCGCGCCCATTCCTAAGGTGCCTTTTATCCTTAGGGTACCAAAACCACCAGCTGCTCCTTTTATGCAAGGGCAAGCTTCTAACCAAAACCATCAACCATCACCAAATAAAAAAAAGGAAGGAGATGCGTTAATTAATGCCACCAAAAACTACTCTACACTAGGTTTCGCTAAGCCCAGGCCCCTGGCCTCTGTCCCTACGCCTGCACCTTATGGGCAAGGCAAGGGTACAGAAATACAGCCACCTCCCCTCAGCAGAAAGACACACAACCCTCCAATTGACGCTATTCCACCTAGGGAAATTCGTCTCTGAGGGCGAATGGAAGAAGACAAAGGAGATAAACAACCCAGCCAAGAACGAGACCTACTCGACGCATTTACGCAAGTCAAGCAGGCTCTAAAATAGAAGAACACGACATTAAGCCTCTATGACTTGCTTATGACATCTCAAAAGCACCGTGAGGCTATGGTCCGTTTGCTGACATCCATACCTGTGGATGAAGGCTTACCAGCGGAAGAGGAAGCGATACATGTTGTCATGTTTCCTCCTACCACTAAGCAACCTAAACCAACCCCTTTGACCTTTCACGATGAATCCATCAAAGATGATCCTGAGAAAGGTCGAGTGATGACAGAAACCATATTCATCACCATCTGGGTTGGTCAACATCGGATCCGGAGGATGCACATTGACGATGGCGCGGCTACGAATGTCATCCCTTATCCTATAGTGGATAAGTTGGGCCTGGTTGACCAGATCAACCCTACAATGACATCATGCCTAAAGTCATTCAACAGGGCACAGGTTCAAGTCAAAGGGACTATGCATATCAATTTTGTGGCAGGAGACCAATTCCCAACAGACGCCACATTAATCGTTGTTGAGGAGATGCCCGGTTTCAACCTGATTCTAGGGAGGTCCTGGCTAGCACAACTGAGGGCATTTTCGTCACCAATACACTAAGAGATACACCTCCCTTATGCAGGGGGAAAGGTAGTAATACACGGTGATGAAATAACTCCTAGGACTATCAATAACATTGAGGAAGAACGGGGTTCGAAGATCGAAATGCCCGAAAATCAAACCCATGTCCAGATCCCCGAACAAGTTGAAATGAATGATGATAGCCTAGCCTGGGCAGAGATACCATTTCAGGGGGAAGAGGACGATGTGGAAGAGTCAGGCCATAAACCTCCTCGCCCTTACGCACCACTGAACGTAAAAGTCATTAAGAAACAATTGTGGGTTAGCGATTGATCTGGGTGATATTTATGTGCATCGTTACACTTTTACTAATTTTCCGCTTACACTTATCAAATTTGATTGTCATTTTTCTTGAATATACATACATATTTACGCTTTCTGTCCATTACGCTATTTATATTCCCTATTTTACGCCATTTACGCTTCTTCACTTCTATTAGTCATATTAGCACAATTACGCAGATATATACATTTTTATCAATTACACTCCCAGATGTACACAATGGCCCGCAACGGCCTAAAACTAGTAATGGCCCGCAATGGCCTAAAACTAGCAAATTCATTTATTTATATCTTACGCAAATGCTATGTGACGGCCTGCAATGGCCTTAAACTAGCTACTCCATTCTATAGTCATAATAACGCAACCTATCCAAAGTCTTTAACAATTTTCTTTACGCTTTGTATAAATAAAGACATAAAATTAAACATAACATAAATAAAAAACCATAAACAAAATCTCATGAGTAATCTTGCCAACATTCATATTGCCATTGTTCAATTTCATCAATAAAATCATGCGTAAATCACAATTACGCATCCCCCCTAGTACCACTATCGCCCGTATCTCTTAAGTCTGCCTCTAAGCCTAACAAATCGTCCTCGAGTGGGCCGTCCCTTTCAGGGAGTATTCCTTCATGAGGAATGTCATCTTCACGGGGTTCTTGCACTAACACTGGTTCCCCAAGAGGATGGTCTACGTCATTACGCTCGTCTTCCTGAACATGCTCCTCATCCTGTCCACCTTCTTCATCAACTCCTTGTACCTACATACAATAAATACATAAGCAAAAACCATGATAAAATAAATCAGAAAATTTAAATTCAATAACATTCAAACTTACTCGCGATGGTCCTGCATCCGTAGCAAAGGGGAGTTGGTCTAAACCGACCCACAAGCATTGCATAATTTCGTCTTCGGTTAACTCAGACCAAACTCCATCTCCCAGATTAGTTCCAGCCTTCACCTTCCCCTTCTCCACACTAGTCCATCGGGGTGGTTCGGGGAAGAAAGTAGGGACTATAGTCTCTTCCCTGGGAAGAGTAATTTTCCTTTCTGGGGACGCGCTTACCGTCACCTGCTCCTGGAACTTCTCGAAGGCCTTAGATGCACCAATGACATCAAGGAACACCCGCAAGGATTGAGCTTCAACGGCAAAATCTCGATAGTGCTAATGATAAGCGATACTTTCTCGCTTATACAAATGCTTGTGATCTTTTCCTTTCTGCCCCCACTCTTGGACACTTGCGCAAAAGTCCTTCCAGTCCTGGTTCTTCTGGGCCAAGAGCTCTATTTGCATCCTTTGCTCCACCAATTTGCAACTAGTTTTCACGCTGTTTCTGACCGCGATCCAGTAGCGAGCGTAGTCAATAACAGCCGTATGTCAGTCCTCTTCACCCGTTCCTCACACTTGCAGGAATTCACATTGCGATCTTAAGTCTCCGACCTCTTTGGCCAGACACACCCTTTCCTTCTCTGACCTTTGCAGCTTCTTCCAGAGGTCTTCATTCACGTTTTGACTCTCCCACAAGGAGCAGGTCGAGCATAATGCACATTTATGCATTTTCTCGTAAATGTTGCGTGACACGACCGCGCCGTCTGATGAAGGCTCTACTGTGTCCAGGCCAATGGGCTCAATAGGGTCCCATCGAAGGTGAGCTCCTGATAACAAATATTATCAAACGTAAATAAACATTATAATCTTATAATAAAATAAGCATATTATAGCAGTAACATACCAACCCCAGGATCGACGCACTTGAGGCGCTCGATCATATCACTTACAACACCTTCCATGAAGGCAAACTTATCAGGGAATTCCCCCCACACTCTGCTTACAACGGCGGACGGGGATGCACCTTGTTCATCTATAGCGTAATTAAGTCAAAATTTCTAGTTATTAACAGAATTCCTTAAAAATTCTAATACACTGATTACCTTTGCCTGTTACAGTGGGGAGTGTGTCAACGTTTTCCGCCTCCTCTCTCTCCTCACACACAAGGGTCTGTGAGTCACTTATTCTAACAGCCGGGGCCTCCTCTTCCAAAATCTGGGCCCCTTCCCCACGCCGTAATACCACTGCCCCTGTTTCAGGGGTCAACCACTCTCTAAGTCTCCCTGTTCATGCCACATAACACATTTAAACAATTTAGAATACCCTGACTAAAGCTACGTAATACAATAATTGCCATAACTTTCACTATGTCTTTACGCTTACAAGGTGGAGGTTTACTCCGTTGAACCCTGACTTGCACAGTTCTGTCTGTGCCACCTGCTGGTTCCACAGGCAACTTGATTAGGCAAGGCCTTTTACGCTGAACCGAGGCGTCTACTATCTCTGGAGCCAGATGCTTCCCTCGTGACGCATCACCAGTGTAAGTGGGAAGTGCCCCACCTATGCTATCAGGGCCCCACATTCGAGGTGCTGCCAAATCCCTAGTTGTTATAGACAGCGACTCCACAATTCCCTCTGGAGGATCCTGTGACTGGGTAGTGCCGAAGAGATGAGAAATCTAAGGTTTGGATAACTGGTCTTGGTCCTGTAGCACCCAGACCCCATTCCTCTGAACAACCAAAAATTCGGCAAAACGCCAAAGGCAAGCTATGAAGAAGGCGAAGTGCACACTGAAACGAGACTCGAGCTCTTGGCGAAGCCTGATCATTTCAGTGCGTAACCCCTCAGCCAAATAGCTTGCCCAGTCGAATTGGGTCCCTTCCTCCATCACCTCTCGCATAATACAGGCTTATTCTATAGTAAAGAACTTCCCCTACGAGAGTGTTTTGGGGAAAGCTCGGGCTCAGAAGAGGGGATAAATAGTCTTGGCGACCTCTAATTCGATCTTTTCACAAGGGATCCCCTTGGTTTCCTTCTTAGTCCCCAACCATCCTCCAGCTCTTCATGACATTTGACGCTACTCCTCAATTTTTCCTCTATGGGAAGACCGTCAGAGGGGACGCCGAAGAGGTCAGTAAACAATTGAGCGTCGATACCAAAGTTTACACGCATGTGACACATGCGCGTGCAAAAATGTTCAGCTCCCTCGCTGAAGGAGTTAACCAAGGTTAACATTTCGCTGGCAGGGACATCAGGGGTTACAGCCAGGAATAAATGCATTAGCCTCGCTTCCCGCAGCTTGGTGAACAAAGCAACTGGGGCCGCCGCGTGGCCGAGCCAGCGTTGTGCCTCCTTTATGTCACCATAACAGAAGAGGAGGGTGTTCGCCTCGTAGCTGGAAATCGTGATAGTAATCTCCTGGGATTCCCTGACTGATAACACAAGGCACATGTCAAGATAACGAAAACACTGTTATGCAACATTTCAAAACAAAAAAAAATGTAATATCCTGTAGCTAATAGCAGCAACGAAACCTTACCAGGTCCAAATGGCAAAGGAAATGGAGGGAGCTTCCTTTGCAAGTCCGCGAGGGTGAGGGGTAGGTTCAAAGTCCATTCCTCATGTAACCACCCGAGATTCTGACAATTTTTGAAGGAATCAGCATAACGGGTGGAATACTCAGGAATGTCGAAGGCCATTTGCCCCATTACACCGGCACATACGTTGCTAGTGGACGTAAACTCATTTATTGCCGTTTCGGTCCAGGTTAATGTANAGAAAATAAACACGTTACCATCTAGATTCCGATTGCATGCTTAAACTATAAGAAAATTTACAAAATTACACTTTAGCCATACAGCCGAAATCACCTAAACCCTTGTAGTAGTATAAGGTTTTNCCGCCTGAATAATACACTATGCCTGGGGGATTATGAAAGTAAGTCGAGACATGAAGAGCCACGAATAAAGTATTATACGCATGATAACAGCTAAATCTGGGCATCTCCTAGATTCAACTTAAGTGCCTCAATCCTCTGGCGCTAAGTTCACAATCTTGAGGACGACCAGTATCAATAGCCCCGTTTGTCAGGAAAGCCAGGATGCCCTGTGTAGAACCGACTAACAGATGTTCCAAAATAGCGCCAGCCACATCCCTCGACAAATGCGACCATACAATAATACTGTAGTTACACAACAAAAACTGCAGCGCACCCTTTCGAAACCATATAGCCTTCCCTTGCAACCGAGTCTAAGGGGGAGAAACATTGGGTACAATAGGGTTTATACAATATAAAACCTCGACTATATCCAAAACGATTAGGATGGGTTTTATCATGATATTGTATAGAAAATAAACACGTTACCATCTAGATTCCGATTGCATGCTTAAACTATAAGAAAATTTACAAAATTACACTTTAGCCATACAGCCGAAATCACCTAAACCCTTGTAGTAGTATAAGGTTTTTCTCAGACAATGGCGATAGACGAAATACTATTGTCTAAACCCTCGTTTTAATACGAGGTCTACAACTAAAAACTCTAGTTTACGCAGATGACGCAAAAGGATAAACATAACAAAAAAACATATCATAGGAAGCAATACGATTAAGTAAGGGATGGACTACCGATTCAGGGGAGTGACATCTCTCACTTTGACCAAGGCCTGCGAAGCACGCTGCAGGCTCCCTTGTACTTCATCGATTTTTGCCAATTTGACGTTCTTTCTTCTCACCTTCGGCGCCATTGTTACAGTCCTTCACACCTAAACACCTTCACAAATAAGGCGCTGCAATCTTTTGCTCTTTCTTCTTCTCTCTGTGACAATCGAGAATTCAAATTTGCGATAGCCAACAGCCTGTTTTCGATAAGAACTGCCTACTTATATGTAAAACTAACCGACTTAATGCCTGATTTAAGCGAGACTTGCCCAAATACTGGTGTCAGTATGAGCTGGAACCTGAAGATCAAGGCATTAATTACGACAGATATCGCATGCATTACGGTTCGAAACAACCTTAAACTACTGCATCTTATCTCCTCGTAATCAGGGTGCATTAATTACAGGTTGTTCACGATGTTCAAAATTCAGTTAGCTTCTCACGCTCAGTAACGTCACATCACATTCTTTTTCTTTTTAGACTAAACCAAGCATTATACACTAAATACTTATGGCACTTAACTTAGTATCTTTCTAATTACTTTCATATTTGACAATTTTGCAGGATAATTGGCAAATGGATGAAACTTTATCTGCACTCCTAGTTTTAACAGGCCCACATGGGGAAATCATTAGACAATTTGATCCCACGCTAGTAGAAACTAACCTTGCCCTCAATGATGCAACCATAGCCACGTCGAAAACATCTCTAGACTGGACAGAACAATCGACGCGTACGCTAGATCTGGAAGCTGGAGATGTAACCGAAGACCCCCTTAATGAGGTCTCTGTGGTTACGCATAAAGGTGAAACTAAAACTCTTAAGGTTAGTTCTTTACTAGACCAAAAGGCACATGACAACATAAAACAGGTCCTCCAGAACAACATCATAGTGTTTGCATGGTAATACGAAGATATGCCGGGACTAGACCCAAGGTTAATACAACACAACATAATTCTAGATCCCCATATCAAAGCAGTTAGACAAAAAGCACGAAAAATTAAGAGAGAAGTCGTGCTAGTAGTACGTGATGAGATCACTAAACTGTACTAGGCTGATTTTATTTGTGCGGTCGATTACTCAGACTGGGTATCTAACATTATAGTTGTCCTAAAAAAGATCGGAGGGATATGCATCTACATAGACTTCCGAGACTTGAACAAAGCTACAATCAAGGATAATTTCCCATTACCGAGTATACACCAATTAGTGGATACAACCGTTGGGCATGCGCTTTTATCCTTCATGGATGGCTTCTTAGGTTATAATCAAATTCGCATCAACCTAGAACACCAGCTGACAACAACATTCATGACACCCTGGGGGACCTTTTGTTACACCATGATGCCTTTTGGTTTAAAAAATGCATGAGCCACGTATCAATGAGCTATGACATATATATCTTTAGCGATTACCTCCTAGGGAGACTGAATGATTATGTTGATGATATAGCTGTTAAGTCTATAAGGTCAGAAGATCATTCAGAGGATCTGGAGTTAGTCCTTAAAAGATGCTCTAAATACGACCTCCGGCTCAACCCAAAGAAGTGCGTATTCGGAGTCCAAACCGAACGCATGCTAGGGTTTGTGGTATCGGAAACTGGTATATGAGTAGATCCTGACAAAGTCAAAGCCATTGTTGAATTGACACCCCCTACAAATCTCAAGCAATTACACGGATTGCAAGGGAGGTTACAGTTTATCAGGGGGTTCATCTCGAGATTAACCGATAAATTACACCCTATGCAGCATCTATTAAAAAAGGGGGTTAATTTCGAATGGAGAGACGATTGTCAGCGTGCGTTTGACAGCTTGAAGTAAGAACTTCAACGCTTGCCAACAGTATTCCCGCCACAAAGGGATCAACCGTTTTACATCTACCTCGCAACATCAGACATAGCCCTAGCTGCATTACTCTGTCAAAAGAGAGATGATGGGTCAGAAGTACCCATATACTACTTGAGTCATGCTCTATGTGCGTATGAAATGAGGTATCACGAAGTAGAGCATAATTTCTTAGCGTTAGTATTTACGCTCAAAAAGTGCAAACA
>MNCI01037173.1:335011-349978 GCA_015680685.1 Gnetum montanum | reverse complement strand
ATTCGGGCGAAAGTTTGTGACAAAAATCTAGAAGACAGAGCAAGGCAAAGAGGCGCGCAGCATCAAGTCTCCAAGTTTCTTGCAAATTTCAACCTTTCTTTGTTTTCTCTGTTTACACTACATTACGCAACATAGCGTAGTGTCACTCAGTGTAACTCTGTTTAACATAGCTCGATATCATAAAGTAACTTACTTCGGTAATTTTGACAAAGTTTACGCAGAGCAGCGTAATGAGCTCCCAGAAAGTCAAAGTCAGAGTCCAAAGAAGCGTGGCAAATTGATTTCTTCCTTTTTGTAGATTGGTCACTTTATGCTTATTATGCTACGCAGCGTAAACAAGTGTAACTTATTGTAAAGTTGACTATGTTTGACGCTCTATTATGCTTCACGGCGTAAATGAGCGTAAAATAGCTTGAGTTAACTACTTCTACGCTCCATTACGCTCTGCCACGCTACGCAGCGTAAATGAGCGTAATACAGCCTAAAGTCAACTAAGGCAGTACCGGACCCACATCTATTATCCATACGCATAATACGCTCATCAGCGTATTGCAACGTAATCATGAAGCGGCTTCAGCGGAAGTGGTTGACAACGTACTTTGCCCTCTTTCCCAAAAACATGATGCGACATGACCAGTTTCAACATAAAGTTTGCCAAGTTAACGGTATTTTGAAGGTTCAAGACACGTGTCATCAGGGCCGTCCCTTCTCCATGCACTACCGAACCTATAAATACTCTAGTTGCCGAAGAAAGAAGGGATCTTCATCTTGATCATCTTTTTGAGCAGCATCATCTTTTAGCAGAGATAAAAGACATTTAGAGCATTGGCAGCAGGAGCAATCAGTCTTTTGGCGAAAATATAGTTCTCTCCATCGGTGGTCATTAGCAGCTTTGACCAGAGACTACCAAAGGCAAAAAGAGCAGATCAGAGATCAAGAGATCATCTGGTGTGATTGGCAAGGTTTATTGATCAGAAACAGTTGATCGATAGACATCCAGGCTTGACCTTCCTTGCATCCCATCTTTGGCTTACAAGGTAGACCGAACTTCATTCTGTACTCCTTGTTGAACAGTTTTCTTGTTGCTTTGTGTATGCTTCGCACAGGATAAGCGAAGTTTGCTATTGGAACGTTGTATACAATATACTCAGTCTTCGAATCAAAACATAGATCTTGGAATTGCGCACTTTCCTAAATCTGATCCTCCCTGTCGCGTTGACGTTGTCATTATTTCGATTTATTTACATCGTTTTCTACTCCACTTACGATTCATTGGATCGGTTTGTTTCGTGGAATATCTATATAATATACACATTATCGCAATATTCGTCGATTTACTGATTAAGTAAGTCCCTGCCTGATCGACAAGACCGTTCAGGGCACCGCGGATTCATTTTCTCCAGCACGGCCCTCGCACGGATCCATGGTTAAGACTATGTACACGGATTTTCATTCAGTATTTTCCAGCAACCGATGTTTTCCGTCGTTACAGTCTCAAGAATGTTGAAGCCACCTACCCATGAACTTTAACTTTCATCTTTAATGACATAATTTTCAAGGTAGTTAATGATTACATTGATGATTTAACCATCAAATCTACCTTAGCAACTAATCATTCTCTAACATAGATTAAGTTCAAACTCACAATGACAAGTTGAACCTATGTATTAATCCTAAGAATTTCATTTGGGGGTCCTTATGGGCAAGATGTTGGATTACCTTATTTTTCAAGATGGTATAGTTTTTGACCCTAATAAGTTTAAAGCTATCCTATATCTCACACCAACTAAAGATATTTAAGATATGCATATTCTACAAGGTTATCTTCAGTTGATTCATAATTTCATTTCCAATCTTACTGATCATCTTCATCCCTTAACCCATTTAATTCATAAATCCACCTCTTTTGTTTGGAACAAGAAATGTTAAAATGTCTTTGATTTTATCAAAGAAGCCTTAAACATCCTTCATGTTCTTCACCCTCCACAAGTTGACCTACCTTGTTATCTTTATCTTTCCAAATCCAATCACTCCATATCTTCCATGAATTTTCAAAGATGAAAAGATCGAGTTGATCTTCCTCTATACTACATATCTCATCCTTTCTCAAACTATGAGACTAAATACTCAGACATTGAAAAGTCTTGCCTACGCCTTGTCTTCACTCTCAAAAAGTGAAGACATTATCTTCTCAATGCTAAGGTCTTTATTATCTACAAAGATAATATTCTTAAAGTCATTACTAAGAATCCTTTCAAAAATCATCATCTGGCTTGTTTAAAGACTTTTCTTATTAAGTTTAATCTTTATTTTTTGTCTCAACACTTAATCAAGGGTTAAGCCATAGTTAATCTCATCTCTTCATGTAAAATAATTGATGTTGTTTACAACTTATACATTAATGCTAAGAATTTGGATGCTATCATTTACTTTGATGGAGCACATACCTTCTTCAGATCTAGTGTAGCTTTTGTCCTTATCCTTTTCACTAAACAAGTCCTCTATTAAGCTTACAAGCTTGATTTCCATTGCATTAACAATGTTTTTGAATAAGAAGCTCTACTACTAAGTCTCTTACTAACTTTGTAAAATTAAATTAAAATTATTATTATTTAAGATGACTCTTAACTCATCATAAATCAAGTTAACAATGACTATGATTAAAAGGCTTCTCACTTACTTCCTTACCTACAAATAGCTAAAGAAATTATCTTTTCCTTCTTTGGTCATACTTTGGGCAACACCCCACATTATGAAAACATGCTAGTTGATCCATTAGCAACCTTTGCCATCCATGGTGATCCTTCTGCTATGCAAGATCAACTCATTTAGTTTTTTTTTTTCTTGACACCTATCACACAATCTCCTAACATATTGGTAAACCCTATTAATATAGAAGATGGAAATCAATAATACGTTTATCTCCTTCACTATTTAACAACTAGGGAAACGATTGGTCATCTCATGCCTGCTCAGAAGAATATTTTACACAAACATAGCTGACATTTTTATTAGTAAATCATGACAAACTTTTTCTACTTTCTTCTACGAGTGTTCTTCTACATTGTCTTAGTCCTACAAAGTCTAAGATAGTCATTGATCAAGTTCGCTAAGGATTTTTTGGTGGATGCTTAGGTTCATACTCCCTGGTTGCTTGCATCATCTCTTTGGGCTATTGGTGGACAATCTTAGTCAAAGATGTTTATCACCTAGTTCAGATGTGTGATACTTATCAAAGGCATGGCTCTATCATCTATGTTCCTTCACAAGAGCTCAATATGTCTCAGATCATATGGTCCTTTCAAAAATGTGGTTTGGATCTCATTAGTGCTATTAGCCCTCCTTCATCTACTAGGCATCAATTCATTCTAATTACTATGGAATATTTCACTAAGTGGGTAGAGTCTGTTCCTTTGCATTTCAACAAATCCCACTTCATCTGACATTTCATCCTTGACCATATCATAACCTGCTTCGATGTACCTATCCAAATTATTACTCACAATGGACTTCAATTTAAAAGTAAGGAGGTAGTTGATTTTTATTCCATGTATCACATCACTCAATCTTTTTCATCACTTTACTACCCTCAATCTAATGGTTAGGTTAAGTCCACTAATGAAACTCTCATTTACTTTTTTTGTACCATGGTTAATAAGACCTAATGTAATTAGCATACACAACTATCCTATGCCCTCTGGGTTTATTGTACCACTTTTTGTATAACTACTAGTCATGCTCTCTATTTCCTAAACTATGTTTATGAGGCAACCTTATTAATTAAGCTTTGTATCTCATCTCTCCATATTGCTCTACATGATTGGCATTCAGATCAATACAACAACAGCATGCAATGCATTGAGTTGGATCTTCTCGAAGAATATTAGCAAGTTGCTATTTGTTACTTACATGAATATCAAGAAAATATTTAGCATTATCATTCTAGATGTATTCAATGCAAAGAGATTCACAAAGGTGATATGGTGCTTTGCCATTTTCCTAACTTCAAAGATACAAAGTTCTCTCCCAATTAATAGGGTCCTTTTCTAGTGATTCAATTTCTACAAAATGATGCCTACATTCTATCTAATCTAGAAGTGTATTAGTTTTTAGATCTTGTTAACAAAAGCTACCTAAAGTACAAATATATGTATCCATGTTACAACAGTAAACCTACTAGCTATTTGAGACCAAATGAGTGTTCTCTTAGCAGTAGTTTACTACTTACTACAAAGAGATACATACTATGTTGGGATAATAATTTTGCTCTAAACTCTATTTGTCTTACTATGTTTGACATCTCTACCCCCTCTCTATCTCATATTCTATTATTTTGCTAGTTATTTTCTTCATATTTTCCTATGTTGTTTATCTTATTCTACTCTATATGCTCATCATAACTAGTGAGATTTTTAACTAATTGAATATCCCATTGCTTTATGTGAGGGTGTGATTGAGTGTATTATTGAGGGAGACAGGGATGGATTACTTCATATATATATATATTTCAACCATACAGTGTATATGATTTAGTCACGCCCTACTTCTATGGCATACCACCATCCTCATGATAGGTGTATATGCGATATCCTCTTTTCTCCCTTCACATTTTTGCTTTTTGCTTTCACATACTCTAAACTTCTACTATCCTCTACTATATTCCTATTTTCTTCATCTCATCCCCTCTCTTTATCTATTTCCATTCCTCTCTATGTTCAACATTAGTGAGGTTGAATGAGTGGTTTTTTCCTAATGTAGTGAAGAGAGAGTTGAGTGTAGAGTGATGTAAGGAGTCTAAAATCTACATATGAATAAGGTAAGGGAGAGGTTAGCCTTAGGGATCTAGCTGTGTCCCACTTATGTGACACAGCACCCCACCGTTGATGTATTGGTGATGTACCTAACATGCTTTCCCTTATGTTTTATTGTTCCTTCTTTTTGTTTTCTGCTATCGCCCTTTCCTTCTCTATTCCTTTCTCTTTTTTATACTCTATATTAATGAGGCTAAACAAGTGCCTTTGCTTTACTCTAGTGAGGATGTGATTAAGAGAATTTAGTGGATTAGGAAGTGCTATATCTACATTTTTTATATGCTTTATGAAATCTAGTCACATCCCACTTCTATGGCATGGCACTCTATCATAGGTGTATCAATAATATCCCAAAGTTTATCCCTATCATCCTGCTTTATCTAATCCTCTTGTAGGTACCTACCAACTCATATCTTTCCTTAATGGATTTTCATTCAATTCCTCAATAGTATCCATCAAGAGGAAGCAATGTTATATCCACTTTGGTTTTTTCTACATAAGTTAGAAACCTAGGTATATTTTATGGTTTTTCAATGTTTAAGGTCATATTCAATAGTCCAAATTCAACATCCTACATCATCTGCAGCATAGTCTTTAGATTTCTATCTCCAACTTGCAAGAAATGATGTTTCGCATCATCTCCAACATTGTTTCGGCTCTCCTTTCAATTTCAACATTTGACATTAGTTTCAGCATCAATTCTAATTTCAACTTTTGATATCTTATGTCAAATCAACTTTCAATATTTTACATCAAATCTACTTTTAACATTCGGTGTCAATCCCACTTTTGATGTCTAATGTAAGCTTTTACTAATACAGCATGTTAGCTCTTTTAATGTTCAATGTTAGATTAACTTTTGACATTTAGTGTCAAATCTACAATAGCCCTTTCACGTCTCACATTAATCCTACTTTCAGTATTCAACATCAACTTCTACTTCCATACATCCTTTCTCCTATCCATAACCTTCTAGAAGCTTTTGGAAGATTTTTTGAGCCCTAATGCATTGTTTCTACATAATCTATGAGGCATTTTTGGTCATTTATTTAGGAGAATATCCCTAAGTGTAAAGGGTTTGGCCAACACTTTGGTTCATTGAGCTTTAAGAGATCTACTCAGTGTTTGCAACCTTCTCTGTCACTTAGTAGAGTTAACTTTCTCGCGAATGGTAATTTGAAACATCTTTTCTCAAGACCCTACCTCTCTACATAATAACTACTCTCTTTCTCTTTCTTTTTCCTGCTAACGCATTAAATCCCTTCTATGTTCTCCTCTTGACACATAGAGAAATCACTTGGAATTAGGTCAATGCACTAATCTAATCCTTATCCCTACTTTGTTAGCTACTAGATTTGCTATTGTTCCTACCAAATTTGCTTTAGATGTATACATCGAAGCAAGAATGGGGTAGCAAAACTCCTTGTTGGATGCCTTTGATCCTTGATACATCTCATAGAATGTCTTTTCATAGGTTCCCTTTTCTATTCTAATATCGGTTCTCTTTGTCTTTTAACTTTTTTATTTCTGGCATTGTCAAGACCCGTTGTAGATCGATCTTTTATTTTTATGCACTGCCTTCAATTTAATGTTTTCAACAAATTAATTTTTTTTTTGTTTTTGCATTTACCCATCATTCTGCTAGTCCATCACGAGCTATGTTTCATTTTGCATATATCTACATATAATCTCTATGTGTTCTCCCATCTGGCTATTCCATGCACTCGTTTTTCTTTCTACTTATAATTTTCTAACATTGACAAAATGTTTAAGAAAGATTGTTGAATTTTTTCTTCAATTCCCAAGTTCCCTTTTGATTTGAAAGAAATAATTTGAAAGTTTAGTTTTCTTGGATCGGTAGGTGGCCATGAGATTGCCTAGCTCAGTATCATGTTAGGTAGTGTTGGATTTCATTATTATGATGATTCCTACTACAACAAACCTCATCTTAGAATTTGCTGCTATGGGCATGGTCATGGTGATGTGCTAGTCAACACCAGATAAACCTTGGAATAGTAGCATAAGAAAATAAATTAATTTCCTAGTTGATTATCAATTCATTAATCTAAAATAGCATATACAAAATCATTTACAAGGCCTTGGTAAATCATCTCTAATTTTTTCTTCCTCGCATAATGAGAAAGGATCAACTTGGTTTCAACCCTAAACATAATATTACAAATAGTATTATTGTAGTTCATGAGAGAATCCATTAGGCTAACACCACTAATACAACAATGAATTGTTATCTTAGTGGTAAGTATCTTAACTTGGTGACTCTATGTCACAAGTTTTTTTTCACTAGGCAACACTAAGTTATAAATTCATAAAAAAAAAAGTTAGAAAAGAAATTATGAACGAACCTAGTAGATCTAAGAAGTCCTAGTAGATGCAAGTTAAAAATTTTAGTTTCAATATGTTTTCTCAAACTTAGTGAAGATATTAAATTTCACTCTTCAACGACTTGGATTTTAATGATTAATTCATGAGCTTTATGTTGTTATAATATAGTCTATATAGTTTAGAGTCTCAATTAGAAAGAAATGCTCATAAAGCTTTGTACTAAGGAGGGAACCAAAGCAAGGATAGTCTTTATCTTCTTATTTATTTACACTACTTGCTAACTATTTATGTCATTGGCTTATGTTCGATAATGTTCTTTTGCCTTTTTCATGAGGGTCTTCTTCCTATGATATATTGTTAAAGCTTTCGTATCAAATATTGAAAGAGTATGAAGAGCTTTACTCATTCTTTAGCAAACCCACTTAGCTAAAGGTAAATTAGCATAAGGCTAAGTTATTTCATGTATGGTGTCCTTCTCTTGGAATTGGATGCAGTGCAAGTAGTTTCAATTGTAAGGTTGACTTGTTATCAACCACCTCTTTGGGATAGTCCTTATTGGAGTAAGAAAAACAAGAGTTTATAATATAGGATTTATATAAAATCTAAAAGAAAATAACTAGTTGGTATGGGATTGTCTTTTTAAGAGCCAAGAAATTAATTTTCACCAATGTAATCTTATCCATTATGCCAATTTACATAGCATCAATCGTTTCTTCCTCGTTAGATGTGACGTAACATGTAGATCAACTAGTTAAATAGTTTCTATGAAATGATACCAAATTTAGAAGAAGATTTCATTTAGTGTCCTCACAAAAAGTTGCCATAGCAAAGGTAGAAAGTGATTGTGGGTTAAGTGACTTACATACATAATATCTTATCTTTGCTGCAAAGCTTGATTAGGAGGTTTGGTTTAGTGCTAATAAGCAATGGTTTGATATTACAGCTTGTAACAATTTTACTATAGGTACATCCCAAAACATATAGTTGACAATGCCTTAAGTGTGACTTAAACTTATAACCTATTAAATGCAAATTCTTGTTATATGGTGAGTTAATTACTTAGTCATCTTTCTTAAACATGACTCTATATGAGAGTCTATTAGGTAAGGCTTGAGGATCTATAAATCAATTCAGAAAGGATGATACCTTTTATAATCTATTAACCACTATAACTTTGGCATAACTCAGAACCCAATTAGAATACTTCCCTTTATAAGAAATTCTTTAATTGGTATAGAAGAAGGTTTTCTAGGGGTGGTGTCTTTGTTAGCCTAGTTTAGAAGGAAGAATGCACCTCATCTTACACATGATTGAACATGGACCATGAAGGGTATAGAGGTGCCTTAGGAAATTAATGAGGATTGGATAGAGCTCATGAAAAGTTTAAAGGTTAGGGTCAATATATCCTTAATTTTTTGAAGGAAGAAAAAAAGAATTTGAATGCTAAACTTGTTACCAAATCGTTTTCCTTTTATCCACAATGGGCACAATGCAAAGGTGCTAGAACCTAAGATGATTTGACTATAAGATTAAGGGCATTATGAGTAGCCAATGTTGGATTATGATACAAATGAATATGATGTTTCCTGCATGCCTCATGATGTCTCTCTATGTTCCCCTTTATCTTTGGATTGAATAGAAAAAATGCACATTTAATGTAGTTGCACCATCTTTGCCCTATAAATCAATTGCCAAGCACTAGCCATATGCATGTAGGTTGAAGATGCACCAAACTCAACATATCCCGCTAGAATCAAAACTTTTGACTTTGGTTTTCGAAGCTAAGGTTCTTATCACTAAGCTAACACCTCACTATTATAGATTTTAGTGGAAGGCTTTTTCTTTGTTTTTTTAAAGAATACATTTCATTTTTTGGACATAGGACTTTTAATATCATAGTTCCACAATCCCTTGAACCACCCATAAGGATGCTTGATGGAAAATTTTGTTTTTGTTATGCTGTTTTGGCTAGGCTTTTCGCTCTTTTTAGACTCAACTTAAGAAAAATAATGGAATTAGCTTAAACTTAATCCTCAACTATCAAATAATTTAAGACTCACAAGTTATTTTGTCAAAGACAACCATCAATTTTAATTATCAATGAACAACCTATATAAAATAAGGGTCATAACATGTAAGTCATAAGTTACAAGGAAGAACGAAGAAAAATTTCCACAATTGCATCGTATTGAAAATAGACCATCACACAAAAGTTAAATGCACGTATTCATCTAGATTTGAAAGAAGATATCCATCACTGCAAAACTTTAAATCATTGGAAGGAAGGGAAGTGAGACAACACAAGCACGGCTTTAAATGTTCCTTCCGAATGATCGGAGCCACCCCCTCCAAAATTTAAAATTACAACAAACTTCCTTTCTCCGTGTTCATCTCTCTCCAGTACAAGCTTGTAATAAATTCGTTTTCCCCGAACTTACATCTCTTAATGGTTGGAAATATTTTCGCCCTATCCGGTGACATGCAGAATCTTTCATATACAGCACATGGTAACAAATTTACGAGGAGCATTGATAAATGTTAATCCACCAATGATTACATTTCACACATGAAAACCTGGGATAATGAGCACAGAAACCGCATCCGAAGCAGCAGCAGATGCCTGAGCGAGGGCATCATCTGCAGAGCCGATGCCGTAACAATCGGAGGCGCATGAATGCCACTTGAAGTCCACAAGAATTTCAAGAAAGTGGGTTGTTCTGAAAAAAAAAAACAAGACAAAATTCAAGGGGAAAAAAACCCAAAGTAAAAGAGCTGCATTTTTGACAGAATTGCAGCAACAGAATGAGGAGTAGAAGCAGGGGAGGGTGATGGTACACGTGTTTAATAAACTCGCAAGGGTTTCTGCGTTTTGCAGGGTGCATGCTGCATCCCCATTAGTGTGCAGGCGAGCTACCTGTGACTTCAGTTATGGATTTTATCATTGCTGGGTTCCCCCAACATTCCGCATTAAGTGCACCACTTCCATGCATCCTCCTGCTGCTACCCCTTTTTATTGTTAAATCTGGCTTAGGTTCGCTCCATCAGCAAATCCAGGCAGCTGGATTCTCCTCCTATCACAGGCATTTCCCCCCAGGTTTTGAGTTTTAATAATTTCTGCCCATGGCGGATTCGGCAGATGTGTTTCTGGAAGAGAGCCTCTGGTGCACGGAGGACCTGCAGTTTGATGATGATGGGGTTCCCGAATTTGCTGAATCCGGAAAGCGGATCATGACATGTGATTCTTGCTCCGCCATTGATGCTCAGGATGATTCTCAGGAATTGTGTGTCCTTCTTGGAGAGTGCCTCAGAAAAGAGGCCGAATTCATGCAAGGTTTTTTGGAGTATGGCTGGCTTCTCGGTGGCTTGTTTGGGTCTGCATTTGAATTGCGTCGCTTGAGAAAGGCAGCAGTGGTTCTGATAGTAAAGGTCATTTCATTTTGTTACCTTTTGCAATACCCATAAATCTTTTTGCCCAGTTTGAGTCAAATGTGGGATGTTTGGGAAGCATTGATCTAACAGAAAGCTTTATTAATTTGAATCCATGACAGATGTGCAGGAGCTTTAATTTTAGTGCTGCTACAACATCTCTGGCTGTCAATTATCTTGACCGGTATCTGTCAAAGAACTGTTGGCAGGTACATTCATGACTCTCTGGATTTGATGTCCCTGTTTGCCATAAAAGTTACAGGAACATTATTGTGAAATATGACCTAGAAACCCAATGCTTGGATTATCTAAGCTGAAAATGTGTTGATTTTCACAGAAACAATGGAGACCATGGATGGTAGAGATGGTCTCAGTGGGATGTGTGTCCATAGCTGCAAAAATGGAAGAAGTCTATGTTCCAGCTCTTGCAGATTTTCAGGCATGCATAAATTATTCATGACATTAATTTGTTTGTCTGGTGTTGACAAATTGTGAACAGAACTGAATTGGGTCTTATGTGCTTGAATTCAGATGGAAGGCATCGGGCATGTTTTTACTTCTTTAGCAACACAAAGAATGGAGCTCTCAATTCTTGATGCATTGAGTTGGCGAATGAATGCAGTGACAGTGTTCAGCTATATTGATCCAGTGACAAAGATCCTAAACTTGGAAACCTGCAAAACATCTGTCATAGTTTCTAGAGTTTCAGAGTTACTGCTTGCTGCAATCTGTGGTGAGCTAATCTGCTCTGTATCACATAACTGTTACTATGATTTTCCTTGCATTTAACTGATGAACTTCCTGTGTTGCAGAGGTTGAATTTGTAGAATTTAGGCCTTCCACTATTTTTCTATCAGCAATGCTATGCGCATTGCATGAATCATTGCCCTTAAAAGCCTTTTCCTATGCCTGTCAGCTCTTAGAGTTACTTCAAATCAATCAGGTAAACATAAATGCAGGTTTTGTTGCTTGTGAATGATTAACACCAGATTTTGCTTTTGCCCGACTCTGAATAAAGTTGGATTGCTGGTTGATGAATAGGATGAGCTAAACAGGTGCTCCAAATGCATGGAGGAAATTATAGAAGGTCCATGTTCTCCCTCTGCAACTCCAATGAATTCCAAAACACCACTGAGTCCTTCCACTGTTCTCCTTGAATTGTACCATGGTGATAATTTAGGTCAGGGCCTTCCCTCACAAGGATGCCTGTAATTTCCTTTGTGGGAGATGTCTGCCATTTTCCAAGGTGGGATGTTTCTTTTACCAAGTAGAATTAATAAGTCTGAGTTGGAAAGTAGTGTTCATTTGAATATTTTTTTAATGGTATGGTGTAAGTACATTTTTGGCCTGTATGTAGAGCTGAAAGGCTTCAACCTTTTGGAAATGTAAAATAAAGTTTTTATGAATTGACATAATTTGTTGCATAGAATTACCCTTGCTTCAAAACTGTCGAAGCATGTTTTGAATGCTTTCATTATATTTCCTTTCCTTAGTAGTAACATGGGACTCATTTTTTTGCTGAAAATGTGTGCTACTCTGCCGGAAAATGCACCCTCCGAGTATAGAAAAGGGGGAAAATTAAGGTCATTAACATAATGCAGTCTGAAACAAGAGAGTTCGTATTAATGACTTTTAACGTTAAAGAGCATATTCAACTTCATGCTCAGGAAACTGATTGGTATTTGTTAAGACAATTTTACTGTAGTCATCATGATATATATGTTTACTAATAACCATATTTGCTCTCTCGACAGTGGTAATGTTACAAATTATGTTCTTGTATATCATGGTATACAAGAGTGGTTCTCCTGGAACAGCAATATGCTTCGAAGAATTTAAAGAGACGCCAATTATTGTAGCTATTCTTTTTATCTAAGAAAATCTAAGCTTTCGTTATCGTGAAAAAAGCATTCAGTATCAAGTAATTTTACATCAACTGTAATATTCTCTCACAAAAGTTTTTAAGTTGTTGGATTTTCACCCACTCCTGTTCCATCTGAGCCATTTAAGAACTTGGACCCACTTGGATGCATTCAAATTTCACTGTCACGCTGTGCTGGCATCCAGTGATATTTAGAGCTTTCTTCTGCAAATTGTTAGCCTTGCTGGCATAATCGCTACCTTCAGTGGTTGGGAAAGAATAGTTGGAAGACCTGCTAGAGAACCAAGGCCTTCTAGATCTTATCTACTTGGGAGATCCTTGTTGGGAGGCATGTCACCATCATCCTACGACTTGAGCCTCCTTTTCAACGTAGCTTTTCCTTTTCCTTCTTTTCCCTTTTACCACATCTTTACGTCCATTCAGCATTGATGGCAAAGAAAAACATGTTTGCCTCAAGTATGACATTTTTGTCATTATTACTTTGATTAAAAGATATCCATTAAGTGATTTTGTTCAACTAATATTAGAAAGGGTTGATCACCCATTAGAGATTTATCAAGCCTAAAAAGGAGGAGCTTATGCATCTTTCTTTTTTATCTGTAGCATAATATTATGTAAATTTTAACTGTTAAAAAGTAAAAATGGAGTGCAATGGGATTCATTACTTTCATGTAGATATGAATCATGTAATAAGTGATCTTTACTTTTGATATCAGTGAGTCTTTTTTTTTTCATGGTCATTTTCAAAGCTTCTTTGTTATTGAAGGGATGTGTTCTATTCTTTTTATAATGTGCTCTTTTCATTATTTTTAATAAAATTCTATTTTTGGTGTCCAACACCATCGGCAACCTTTGATATTATATGATATTTCATATCTCAAAGAAAATCTTAATTGTCTTCTATTAACAATAATATAATATCTTAATATGTAACAAATAATATAATATCTTCATATCTAAAAATTTTCTTTTACATGCCAAATTATTTAATCACAAGAAAAGTAACATATATATATATATATATTGAGTTGTTAGGGATGTCAAGCTTCAAAAATAAAATTATATTAAGAATAATAAACAAAGTACATCAGCATATCCCATAAATAATTTTAAAAAAAAACTTAAAAAACAACAAAGAAAATGAAAGGCCCAATGGTTTTGGAGATGTATCATAAAATAAAATATATTATAAAGAAAAAAATCAGAGTATAACCATAGAGAGACTTCTATTAATAAAAAAGAAAAAATGAATAGATTGAAGCATGAGCTATTGAATGATGTTAGTTTGAGTAGATGAAGGGAGAACATTGGCTAGAGAATCTATATGTTGAACTACATTACATCAAAATTTCCAAATGGCATAAAGAACAAGGGGACAAAAGCAACTCCAAGTAAAAGGTTCATCACCCATGGGCTCAATGTCAACCCACCAAGGCCTAGGAGGGTCAATGGATAAATGAAAGCTAAGCTCATTCAAGTGGCTACATCCAAGCTTAAACCTAAGTCTTACAACTTGAGAAACAAGCACTAGACCATCACTTCAAATGATGGTCCCTACAAAAGTAACCCTAAGAGTAAACCAAAAATCCTTGAAGTTGAGAAGTATCATGAAATAAAACATTTTTCAAGCTTAGCTTTAAACCATGAAAATGTAAACTTCATTAAGACTAAGAATTTCAAAAATGTAGATAAGTTAAAAAAGCAATGGATGAATGAATTTTCAAGGTACTATAAAACATGCTTAATTTTTAAGGAGTGGAAGCATTCCATATCTTTTAAATTCCATACTTTCATAATTGAACATTATGATTAACATTCTATACATAATTAAATCTTGGCTAAATGCTAGTATTATAACTAATAATAGTATAGGCAAGCTTGCACCAAAATGGAAAAACTAAATGACCATTGATCCATGAAATGTTAAAGTTCAATATAAATTGTTCAAAATATAAAAAATAGTGACCTTTTTAGAGGCATTAATTTTGTACAGAATGTAGTACTCAAACTAAGTAATCCATCAATTATACATGTGATGAGCCAAGGTACCCCTATGCTCAACCATATGAATATGAGTGTGTACGCACAATCTAGTTGAACTCCGCAAATGGACTAGTTGTGGCACCTAGACAGTTATACGTTGATTGCAATTCGTTGTCTTCCCACCTAGATTAGTAGTAGCTTTATCACATATGGTTTAGCCCAGAGTGAGGCATATGATGTTGTCCTAATTCTACGTTACTCTTGATAACAGAAAAGATAAATTGATTAAACTAACAATGGAAGCAAAAGCTAAATTAGCCTATGGCGATGGTATCCGTCCTTAACCATTCGTACACATCTTGGACTTCATGGGATTACTATTGGGCATGCCAAGTATTCGCACTTAAACGCTTGTGATTAAGGTGTACACATTCTACTTAATGACGGGAAAAGTAAATAACAATAAATCAAACTGTTAACTAAAGAAGACATTAAATAATTAAAACAACAAAAATTAATCTA
>MNCI01037173.1:301101-317985 GCA_015680685.1 Gnetum montanum | reverse complement strand
GAACTCCGCAGATGGACTAGTTGTGGCACCTAGATAGTTAGCCTTAGGTCGCAGTTCGCTGTCTTCCCACCTAGACTAGTATTGCATATGTCACGTATGGTTTAGTCTAGATGAGGTGTATGATGTGTTTCCTAATCTATGCTACTTCTAAAGGCAGTGGAAAATAATATTAACTAAACTAAAATAGGAGGAAAAGGGTAAGGAAATCTAATCTAGCCTAAGTGCGATGAGCAACCGATTCCTTGATCAACCGTACACATCTTGGACTTCGTGCACGACTACCACTAGGACTACCAAGTGTAGGTCCTAGGCATGCCATTGGGATTACCA
This sequence comes from Gnetum montanum, assembly GCA_015680685.1. Lineage (NCBI taxonomy): Eukaryota > Viridiplantae > Streptophyta > Gnetopsida > Gnetales > Gnetaceae > Gnetum > Gnetum montanum. The sequence continues at coordinate 317,655 of MNCI01037173.1, read as the reverse complement.
AGCGCAGATCCCAAATACGCCACTAGGTTACCAAGCGTAGATCCTGGATACGCCACTGGGCTACCAAGTAGTCACACTTAAATGCTCGTAACCAAGTCGTACTCGTTCCGCTTCTAGGAGTTTAAGGTGAGAGACTAATCGCGATGAGTAATCGATTCCTTAACTAGCCGTACACATCCGTAGATGCTCGTAATCAAGTCATACTCACACCGCGCTATGAAAGCAATAAATAACATTAAATAAATAACAAATAAATAAACTAAGTGAATGCTGCAATGATGAAGTAATCTCGATCATTATTGCTGGTCATGTGCGTGTCTGNTAGGGAAGACGCGATATTGCAGGGGATGCGATATCGCGGCCTATGCGAATCGCGTCTCATCACTTGTGAAATTACTTCCAAACAACTTCAATCCTATTTTTGATATGTGCTTAGTAATTAGGGTTGGGATTATGGTATAGGTAAAGTGCTTCTTGCATAGAACTAGTTGTTGGGATTATGGTATGGGTAAAGTGTTTCTTACATAGAACTAGTTGTTGGAACTAGAAGTAGATAACTATATGTATGAACTTAAGTAGAACAAGTCAACAATACTCTACCCTAGTCATGGAGTTGAACTAATAACTTTAGTTTTCAAATCAAGAGTCTTACTAAGTTAACACCTCAATGTTAACATGAAAAAGATTGTTCACATTTTTTTTAAATATCACCATATGACATCATATGAGTTATTAACAATAAAGTACTAGCTTATTGGTAAGGGTATAGTTTAAATTAGTGTTATTAATTTACCCCATAACAAGATGAATGTGAAACCGAAAGTTAAGTATGCATTTGGAAGACAAGCATTACACAGGACTCCATGTAGTGACCCAATCACATCAATTACCTTCTTCGGGATGGTTCGTTGGTACACGTAATGAAAGGAAGCTTACTTTAATAAGCTAATGTACGTTCTAACAGTTGGCAACGGCAGCGTCTGAAACATATTTGAAAAATCATTTTTAATTTGCGTACTTCGCAGGATAACATCGAAATGCTATAATTGTGGCACCACGAGTTAACCCTTCGCTTCAAAACAAAAATAGACTTGTCAATGGAAATGGAAACATTGACATGGAAACGTTACATAAGAGGCAATAAGGGTCGCACATTCCACCTTTATTTTTTTTTCGTAAATGAAACAAAGGAGAATAAAGAAAATGAAAAAAAAAAAAAAAAGATTCCATTCCGAAAGCAAAGAAATTGTTCCCCAAGTGGTGAGAGTTGCCCTTACGTAGATGAGACCATGTTTTCTCCGTGGAATACGATACCATAACATCCGCAATGAATGAATGATTGAATGAAAGGCCAAGCAGACGTCACCGCAAAACACCCACCCCCTTATTCTGACCCACTTCGGTATTGCTTTCACATACCATCTTTGAGTATGAGCCTGAATTTCGAAGAGATAATTTAAAATAATTTGTTTCCACAAATCATGAGAAAAAGGTAAAGAGAACATTTTCTTTGCAAGCAAGACATGTGAAAGATGAAAAGGATAATTTTTTTTTTGCCCTCCCTCTGACTTGAAAGAAAAGAAAGAGGGGATTCCAATGCCATCAAGTTGACCAAAATACTCCAGCGACTGAAAATAAGCAAAAGCAAGAGATTAAAAATTAAAAAAAAAAACAGGGCATATTTATGCGCAAGCATCGGGAGATTTAAGGGCTGTGTTCCGTGAGCTAGGGACAAGTTCTAGACATGGCAAACCACGAATGTGTGACAAGTGTGAAGAATGGGGCCAACCAACCTTAGCCAAAAATGAAGCAACAATAATAGCGTATGGTCCTACTTTGAAAAAGAAAGATAGGAAAAGGAAAAATCAAAATCGAAATCAATATTATCACAGAAACCAAAGGTGGGTGAACTGATATCATACGTACATACGCCTGCCTACTGCCCCCCAAGCATTTCATTACACGTGATCTATAATTTTTTTTATTTTTATTATCCGGCTAAATCGCAGACAAAGATTTGGCATGCAAATTTAGCTCAACTGAAAGACGGTGCCATGCCATGCCATGCCATGTTCGAATCATGGCACTCTGCCTTCCACGTGTCGGGTGGCGGTGCTCTTCATTGCCCACTCTCCACGTGTACGGTGTCGGCGCCACGATCTAAAATATCTGGTGAGGTGTCGCTGCCACTCTGGACACGTGTCCTCTGGCCCGCAATTGTCGAATCCGTACACGGCGGAGCGGATTGGCAGCATCCTCCCCATCATGATGAACATCATCGTCGTCTGGGCTGGGCCATGCATGCATCCATCATGGGCGCTGATGATTCATCTTCTCTCGTTGCGATTTTGTTTTTGGTATTTTTATTGGATTCAAGAGGTTTTGTTTTGTTCCAGTTTCGCAGATGATGAGGTCTGTGCTTTCTCGCAGACAAGTTTAACCGAAACAGAAACTCTTTCTCTTCCTCATCTGGTTCCTCCTCCTGTTGTTTCATTTTCTTCTTCTCTGCCTCCTTCTGGTTCTGTGTTTCTGTAGCGCTGCTCAGGTTCTTTGTACGCCGTGGACTACGCCTTTATCGTTGGTTTTTTCGTTGAGTTTTGTTAAGAGTTTGTTTTCGTCGTGGTTCGGTCGTTCGTTCGTTTGTTTTTTTTTTCAAAAATAATTGTTTTCTCCTGTTCCTGGTGCTGGTGCTGGTGCTGGTTCAGTTTTGAAATTTGACGCAATTCTGCGAGTGAATCCTGGGTCTGAGTGATGATGATGCAAAAATGATGGCTCAATGTTTTTGTTTCTCCCGGCTCTGAATTGTGCAAACTCTGGGAGTTTCGTGTTGCGTTCAGCTTGTTCCTCTCTTCTGCCTACTCCTTTGTGTGTTTTTTCTCCTTTAACCGTCCCGCTAGGGTTTCGCCTTTTTGCTCTGCTTCGCGATTTCAAAGCTTCATCGCGGGGAGGGCGTGAATTCTTCGGCATGAAAGGCTGGGAGTCGATGAGATTCTGTTGCGTACGCGGAGTTCACGAGGATTGCCGAGGCTTTCCCGGATTGGCGGTGGTGGATTGCGAGGGAAATGGAGGAGTCGTGGTGCCTGCGAGGGTTAAGGAGTAATTGTTGAGGCTGCTTTGTTGTTTCAAGGCCGCGGTGCATGAAACTTTTCCTTTCAATTGCGAGGGGCGTCCTGTTGCACTGAATGATAGAGCATTCTAGGGTTTCAATCGACATGGAGGCCGCGGGAGCGGCCGCTGTGATGGCGGAATCGTGCCGGAATCCGCTCGAGGACATACAGAGGCGGCATCGTAGCGAGATCCAGCGGCTGCGTCTCATGTCCAACAGCGGCAACTTCTCGGACTTAATCAGGAAGCGTTCCCGCGCCACTAACGTCCATTTCTGCAGTGTTTGTCTTGGAGAGGAGGTGGAAGGCCTCGCAGTAGATCGCGCGGAAACTTTCAACGCTGCCGAATTGCAAGTGAGTGCCAGGGGAGACTTTTATCCTGCGCGACGCCTTATCAGATCGGTGTCGACGCCTATTGGATTCAAAGGCAGCCTCTTCTGTTCGTGCGCTGTGGATAAGCTCTGGGAGGCAGTTAATCGCAAATCAAAGCCAGTTGCTTCAGAGAAGTCCAACTTGAACGGCAGCAAAGCGGCAGGCAGCGATGCCAAGCAGGGGGCTATTATTGCGCTTCAGACCGAGATTATGGAAGCCGTCGCCGAGGGCAAGGCCAACGCAATGACGAGCAGCGGCGACAAGAAGGATTCGGCCGTTTCGGCCGGCTCTGAAGGACCTCCGTCGTCGGCGATTCCTCCGCTACCTCATGGAGCACAAAACAGCAGTAGCAGCGAAGGGGGTTCTTTGGAGGCGCCATCATCATCATCATCATCATCATCATCATCATCTTCATCATCTTCGCAGAAAATGGAGAAAGTAAGGCCAAAGCAGAATGAACGAAGCGGCAGGCGGACCAAGGGCATTTGCAGGGCCAACAGCGAGAGTATTGGAATGCTGTTGGCGGACCCCTGCCCGCCGCATGGTACTATGTCACACATCGGCAGAAGACGTGAAATGGAGGATGCCGTCGCTGCTGTTCCGTCTTTTTACAGTTTGCCCAAGGCGACTTCATCCAGTCCGACCTCCGAGGCTCTTCACAGTGGACTTTCTGCCGCCGCATTGTCAAATGCCCTTCATTTCTTCGCAGTCTACGATGGTCACGGTGGACCTCAGGTTTGTGGGCCAGAATTAGTTCGATAATTATGCTTCGCAGTAGAGATTACGAAACATTGGAGGGTAATGGCTTTTAATTCATTCAATATGAATTGACACACACACACATATATATCTCTCTCTCTTGAGACGCGTCTGAGCGCTTGAAGGCAACAAATTGAGTGACACATGTGCGGACTATCCACTTTTTGATTTGCTCTTTACTGATTTTATTTATTTTTCTCAACTTGAATGGTCTTAGGAAATATGATACTCCCTTATTCGGTTTCATGCGTGTGGAGTTCAATTTTCAGCATATTCCAGTTTGTTTTAATAATATATCCTGATTTTTTCCTTGTTATAATACGTAAGATTTGGAATGCGTGTTGTATTTTGTTTTCGCTGTTTATCTCACTTTTTTGGTTGTTTGGTTTATCCGTTGTCTTGAAATTTGTGTTCGTGTGATTTCAGGCGTCAATCTTTTGTAAGGATCGATTTCACGAACTTCTTACCGAGGAATTAAGGCATGAGCCTTTGTTTTCCAGAGAGAGAAACGATTGGAGTAAAGTGATGTCTGCATGTTTCAAGAAGATGGATATAGCAGTCGGAGGAATGTGTCCCAACGATGTCTGTATTCCAGGCGATTCGAAACAGATCGGTGACTGCTGCCAAGATCCTGTTGCCCCTGAAAATGTCGGATCGACAGCGGTGGTTGCTGTTGTTTCTATGACCCAAATTGTTGTTGCAAATTGCGGAGATTCCAGAGCTGTCTTATCACGTGGCGGAAAAGCTATCCCTCTTTCAAGAGACCACAAGGTGCCCCATGAGAGCTTTTTATACAGCTGTCGTTTTGCGTAGAATACATCATCTATGCTGCAGCTCTTCTTAAAGTCTGATTAGGTCGTTTTTGATTTGGCCTTTTGCGTTTTGATTAAATTTGGACGATATCAGAGTACTCTTGGTGACGGCATATCGGTCTTTGCAAGGAAGGATTGGAATTTTACTAATCCTTGGATTTCTTTATGTCAAATGCTAGCCTGATCGCGAGGATGAGATGAACCGTATCGACGCTGCTGGTGGTCGCGTTATTCATTGGAATGGTTATCGAGTGGGAGGTTTTCTTGCAATGTCAAGGGCACTAGGTAAGGTTTTCATCCATTCACACTAATTATTTTGAGTAGATCGGGTCTGCAAAAGTTGTGCATTATAAGATACACTTATTTATTTAGCCTTGGGAATGACCATTTTCTGCAAACGCGTATAGCCTTTTGACATCCCATCTGTTACCTCATTTATCTTGTTAGAGAGAGCATCATGTCAGTCGATCTTAAAGATCTCAGCTTTAAGGCAGTTTGTAGGCCAATTGGCAATTGGAGCTTGCAGAATTAACAAAATTTTACATCCTGTGTTCCTTATTATCTCGTTCATTTGTATCTATGAATGTGTTATTGGCGATCCATCAATCTTGCACAATTACGTTCTTAAGTTGCAAATTTGCTCTTGAACGGGTCATTAGGATTCCAATTGTTGAAAGATATTTTGGTTGCAGGTGACCGCTTCTTGAAGCGGTATGTCATTTCAGAGCCAGAAGTGACCTGCACAGAACGGACACACGAGGATGAATGTCTGATTTTGGCCAGCGATGGATTGTGGGATGTTCTGTCAAATGAAATCGTTTGTGAAGTTGCAAGAAAATGTTTGGCAGGTTACAGACCTCATCGTTCAAAGGGGATAATGGAAGATACTCCTGTCGGTGCGGCTGCGGCCCTTCTTACCAAACTAGCGCTGGGCAAGGGTAGTGCAGATAACATAAGCGTGGTAGTGGTTGATCTTAAGGAAAGAAGAAGAAACAGATGACGTTTTGAAACTAACGCTAAAGTTTTGCAGCTCTCTACATGACAGACCTGGCAACCGTCATCAGAGAACATTGATTCCAAAACTGGTCCATTTATCTCTTTTCAGTTTCTTTTTTATTCCGTAGGAGAAACTATTAGAAATTGGTACTATACGTGGGATGGGCCCAAAGGGCAACGTTGTGCTGTTACTGATTCTTTTTCAGAAATTCAGGAGGTGAAAAGTTTGTGATTGTTTTCCTTCTATAAACCTCTTTAACCGAAATCCCGACATTTGGCTTAGCATGCAATGACCATAACTCATGGTTATAGTCTGCATTTGGTACATAATGCATAATTCTGCAAAGTTAGGATCCATACAGAGAGCAGTAAGGTGTAAGTAATTCATTTTGAAGTCTCTTCTGTTGGATGTGAAGGAAACGGGCTATCGTGCCGATTCATAGCTGTTGCATTAGTGAGTTTCTTTTTCTATGCAAATTTAAAGAATGTGCCTAGGTTTTCATGCTGAAAACCTGTTTCTATGATGTCATTATTGGTTTGGATGCCTGGCCGATGCGTTTATTCAATGTCTTAATGAAACACCAAGCGAAGAAAGCAATTCGCAGGTGCTATGATATATTTCCCGGCTACGTCAATTTTGTTATTGTGACATTGAATAATGTATAAAATAACATGAATTTTCCAAATTTTACATCCTGTTAGTTTCGATCAATTATTGAATAAAGAACAAATACAATATACGGGCTTTGTAAAATTTTTGAATGAGGTAGTGAAAGAAGTTATCTTGCCTTCTCCTTTCTTTCGTAGGGGTTCGGCGGAAGGAAGAGAGGTCGAATTCGATACTGCATGATAAAATACGTTTTTCACACAAAGTATATATAACTTTTTGTAATGATGCATTGTAAACGAGAAACATCTATTATAAGGGGGACAGGTCTTAGTAATATAAAATGTGGATAGCGTGAACCATCCAATATAGTGCGTAATATTTACCCACTTTAGAATTTTTATCGATCCTCCGCATTGGGCTTCCTTAACGAATCTGCATGACGTTAACGTAAAATTTGGATTGTGCCTAGGCTTCCTTTTGTCAAGTGACTTGTCACACCTGTTCAAATTAACCTTGAAATTTAATTAGCTTGATCTTGAAACAAGAAGCACAAAATAGTGCCTCAGTATTATTTCAGCAATTGATCATGATCTCATCGTAAGAGAAATGTCATCTTAACCCAACATGGTAGCTCATTGTAAGAGATGGCATCTTAAGCCAACATATCTGGGTTCAAGCGTTACAACAAATTTTCATGCATCATCCATGTTGGAAGAATCAACACTCTCCAAGTTCCTTCTTATAGGTACGGTTTTTGGAATCTTAAAAACAAGTGAAAAACAAGTGAAATATAGGAACACCCTAAGATTAACATATCTAGGTTCAAGTGTTACAACAAATTTGCATGCATTGTCCATGTTGGAAGAATCAATGCCATGCATGCTCCATGTTGGAAGAATCAATGCTCTCCAAGTTCCTTCTTATCCTAGAATAGATGTTAATTTGTAATTTTTCATCATTCCAATGTCAAAATATTATCAAGCATCTTAGGCATCTTGCCTAGTGTTGAACCTAAAATAAGTGACATATAGGTACAACCTAAGACTAATATATTTGGGTTCTAAGTGTTACAACAAATTTGCATGCATTGTCCATGTTGAAAGAATCATTGGTCTCAAAGTTCATTCTTGTCTTAGAATAAATGTTAATTTGTAATTTTTCATCATTGCAATGTCAAAATATTATCAAGCATCTTCGGCATATTGTCCAGTGTTAAGCTAACCATAGGCTGAGTACTGTTGTTGGAACCTAAAATAAGTGACATATAGGTACAACTTAAGACTAATATATTTGGGTTCTAAGTGTTACAACAAATTTGCATGCATTGTCCATGTTGAAATAATCAATGCTCTCAAAGTTCCTTCTTGTCCTAGAATAAATGTTAATTTGTAATTTTTCATCATTGCAATGTCAAAATATTATCAATCATCTTGGGCATATTTGATGAGTGGCGAGGTACCCCTATACTCAACCATACGAATATGAGCGTTACACGCGCGATCCGGTCGAACTCCAAGGATTAAGTGCTTACGCGCGTTATGGAACACACGAGGTTAATTACTCGCTGTCTTCCTAGACTTACTTGTATTGTCATGGTTGTATGGTTAAGTAAGTTTGAGGTATATGATTTGTATGTCTTTTATCTTTTTATTGCCTATGTTAAGAGAGGAATGGGTGAAGAGACTAAGTAACTAACTTTCACTAACTAAGCTTTAATTGTCCTAGCATCAGTATTCGTTACCACTTGCCGTACACACCCTGAACCAATGTAACGCTACTGGGATTACCAAACGCTATTCGCTACTGTGTTACCAAGCGTAGCACACGTGCTCAAAGCGGTCGTACTGAATGCACTTAACTAGGAGTTGAGGGTTGAGAGAGATTAATTATCTAAGAAAGCATTTAAGCATTTAACATTAATTAAATCCTAATTAGCTTAGTCCATGCACTGCAAGGTTTATCAGAAAGTTCATCTTTATTTCTGTACACAAATGTGTGCTTAGGTACAATTTGCTTGAATAAAGATCCGTTCACTTTGAGACTCCTACAACGGGCACATGGAAATTATTCTATCTCTGAAATGGTAAAATTGCTAGAGTTTCGCTAAGGGTCTAGATCTAGATGGAGAAACAAGGGAGAGTTGCCTCTTATTTATAGAACTGGCGCTAGGCTGCGATATCTCGTACGCAATATCGCAGCTAACGACGCGATATCGTGTCCCATCATATCCCCATGATTGAATGAAAACTCGTCCTCGAGTTCCTTACAAAATATCGAGAAGGTATGGGATTATTGACTTGAATGGAACTAATGGTGAATGAGGTGACATGTGAACAGATCATCATTACAATACATGATAAAATTAGTGTTCATGACAACAAGAGTGAACACTGAAACACCATGAAAATTTTAGCAACACTTCCAGACAACTTCAGAGCCTTTGAAACGGCTTCAAGCAGCCCACCATGGAGCAAGCAAGGTTCCCCTAGGGCCCACAAATCATGACGGTAAGTGTCGGTGTCAAGAATCATCAGTTTCAAGGTCAAAAAGTGCAATTTTGGCTAAGTACACTGTGCTTGCGCTGTGCTTATGTTGCACAGCGTAAGGATCAGCGTAACCAACTTTTGGAGCCCCAAAACTGAGTCAAAACAGGCCGAAATCAAGCACAAGGACCCCCCATGACCTTCACCAAGGTCCCCAACAGCTCCCAGCCGCCAGAAAATCAAAATTTGGGCCTTAAATGAGGTATTTTCAGTTGATTACGCTGGGGCCACATTTTCTTACGTTGCACAACGTAAGGATCAGCGTGACCACTATTCATCAACGTAAACACTATTCATCACGTGAACACTATTCATCAGTGTAACCAACTTTCAGAAAATTCCAGAAAAATTTCAGAAAATGGCAGAAAATTCTCAGCATCAGCAACTTCCAGAAAATTCCAGAAAAATTTCAGAAAAACTCAAGGACAAAGAAGTTTCAAGCAAGACAGGTCGAATTTCCCTTGTACATTTTATTGTAAATCTTTATTTGTGGGATAGTCAGGCCCTCACAGTCTAAATTAAATGTACTTTCATGGGCTTGAATAACCCATAAATTGTAAAAAGTGATGTACCTGGTCAAGAATGTAGCTTGCCGACACACATCCAACTATCGCCAGCATGTATCCAACCCGAACACAACTGCCCATTGGATACATGTCACTAGATCCATTTTTCTTTCATATCCCAGCCGTTGATTCCATTCTGGAATTCTGTGCCAGAGCCCAGCCCAACCCTATAAATACCCTGTCAATTCACATAAATCAGGGGAGGAAAAAAATTGGAGAGATTGACAATTCTGAAAGAGGATAGAACCTGCAATCCTTGGGGGCTCGGCACACCTAACTATTGGCATCCAAGCATTTCTCACCTTTATCATCACATCCTCGCGTCTTATCATCCCAGGGCTAGGCATTTGACTTGCCATCCACACGTGTGTGACTACGCTTTGACTGGTGCACATTTTTTTTAAAACAATATAATACAGTTTCATTATTGCCTTCCATTTACATTATTTACTTCGGTTTATGCTTTGTTTACAATATAGCTCTGTTTACACTTTATTTATAATTCAGTACGCTCTGTTTACATTTCATATCGTTGTTTGCATTCTGGTTACATCGTTCATGATAACCCTAGCGCTAGCCGTAGCTTATGCTGGGGGAAGTCCTTGGTTGATTTGCATGCAGACCATCCAAGGCATTCTACCTTTGTTTACTTTTCCAGCTTGCCCTCAGGTGAAGGTAGGGTTAGCTGTGCTTGCTCGATGATCTCTCGGTGTCTGTTTCCCTTCCAGCCTTACACCAACGATTTAGGTCAGTACAGTTTTTGGTGCTAGAAGGAAGGCGAACTTGTTTTCTGTTTAATCGAAACGCTAATCACGTTACCTGTTCAAACGTTGCCCAAACCAAGTGCTAAAACCACGTTGCTACAGTGTTCACGCTACTACAGTGCTTACGCTGCTACAGTGTTTACGCTGATACAGTGCTTACGCTGCTAGAGTGCTTACATTGCTACAATGCTTACGCTGCTACAGTGCTTACACTGCTACAGTGTTGACGCTGCTACAGTGCTTACACTGCTATAGTACCGTTACAGTGTTTTTTCAACAAAAACACACAAAACACATTTGTTTCAAAGCCGAATTCATCGTAATTTGCACCTAGAAAAATTTTTAGTGTTCACACGTTGGATACCTAGACAAATTTTTAGTATTCATACGCTGACGTTGGTCACGCTCTGGTTTGATTAGTTTGGTCACGTAGTGTTTGTGTCACGGTCACATTGCAACTGCTTGCAATCCAACTCCATTCATCTAGCCCAGTCTACTCACGTTCATCATGGAATCCTCCCAAATCAACCTAGTAACACTACCAATTGTTAAAACTTTGAACCCTGTGACTGCTACGGAATCCATAACTGTCATTGAACCAGTAAATCCTCAAGGCCCTACATGCCAGTCACTTAGGATATAGGGCAAAGACCCTACCTATTCCACTCTTACACCCAAACAGTACAACTTCATATGTGTCAAAATCCAAGCCAACCTACTTATTGACCATACGAAAAGGGAAGCAAAACGAGACTATGAACTTATCCACAAGGGAGGTCGTGAGTTCATCCCTTTAGTATTTGACATAATCCTGCTCTCTAAACACCATCATAGACTCATATCCCAACTTCTCATGGCTAGAAGTCAAGCCTTACAGCTACCTCCCATAGAGCCCCAAGATGAAGAAGATGACTTTGTAGCCCAATCTGAACATGGAGAATCATACCATACCGTTAGCCCCCATGCCCATATAAACCTACTATTTCAACCATTCCTGGAAGAAACAATATTTCCACCACCAGCTTCCTTACGGGAAGTAGCCATTCCCATCCCCGTCTTCCTCAAGTCCAACATTCAAACTAACGCATCTACTTCCGTCATACCATTGCAAACACAATCCCAATAGACTAATGCAGGAATGACTTCTCAACCTCAAGTGATTGGAATGCCATCGGTCATACCTGCTTCCACGTCCATCCATTAAGTACCTCAAGTGCAAATCCAACAAACATCAACAATCACTTCACAGCCTGTGATTGGGCAGTGGGTCCCACCAGCTATTCAGCAAAACCCGTCTACTCATTATATTGTACCACATCCCATAATCTTAGCCCTGAATGTTGTCCCGCCATAACAAACAATAGCCCAACACCCTCTTTTTCCACAAATGATGCCATAATTGAGTCATTATCAATTACCATCAACCCAAACCGCTAGTTTTCCTACCGCCCAAGAATGGGCAGACACAAAAAATGGTGCACTCCTTGGTAGAGGAATTAAAACGCCTTAAAACTTTGAATAATGAGGAAGTCAAAGTACTAGATTTCTATCAAGATAACCTGATTCCACCCTTAACCTTGTCAAAAGGAGTCTCGTTACCTTAGTTGACCAAGTACAATGTAGAGGGAGACCCAAATGCCCACCTAGTAACATTCCGAACCAAAAGTCTTTTGCTTCAGGCATGGCCCCATGTAATTCTGCGTATATTTGCTATGTCCTTAGTAGGAAGAGCCTTAGACTGGTATCAAGCCTTACCCCATAGCTTTTGTTGCACCAATTTGTCACGCGTTTCAAATACAATCTAAAACCTGAAGCCACACTAGATAGTTTGATTCAAATTAAATAGGCACCATTAGAGCCAGCACAGAAGTTTATCCAAAGATGGAGTGCCGCGCTGAATGAACTTCACGAACCTATTCCTGAAACATATCTGCTTACCATCCTTAAGGTGGCCACAAATGACTTCATTAAATCAAAGCTTTATTATCTAAAATCCCATACTTTGAGTCAGGCATTTGTACAAATTAAAGACATCGAAGAGGCTGCACAAACAAGTAATGACCCAGCCTACTCAACCTTTAGGAGCCAACACACAAGGAAAGATAAATCCAAAACAACGGTAGCAGCAGTGGCTGAAAAAATCTGACCTAGTTACCCAGGACAAAAGGAAAAAGAACCCGTTGTCCCAAATAACTATGAAAGAACCACACCCACTCCTACACCTGAAAATTCTTCAAATAGAAACAAAAACACAGGTCATGCTTGTACCTTCGAAAGGAAAGACCCTGCTCAATACACACCATTGTCCATGAAGCCTTCACAATTACTTGATCAACTTCTAAAGGTTGGGCTAATTCAACACAAACAAATGTCTCTTGCGGCCTCGCAAAGACATGATATCTTTTGCAAATTGGCCAAAAATCTAGCCTTAGCAATAGCCAATGAACCTCCCATTCCAAAAGGCTTTAGGTTGGATAGGTTTTGTGAATATCACCAATGGTGTGGTCATGGGACTGATTACTGCTTTACGTTGAAACAAGACATACAACGCATGATTGATAAGGGTGAAGTGGTGTTTGACGAGATAAACTCGGTAAGACCCCAAAACCAATCCATGGGGGTCTACAAGGATCCTCTCAATACCAATACCAATGATGCACCATATGTGATTAATACTATTCATGTGGAAGACAAACAAGATGTTCCTCGAAAACCTTTTGTGATTCGTGGGCATTCAGAAAACACACCTACCCCAACATATCCTCAAATCCCTTTCACCATGCGTACATCCCCCACACCATCAAAACCATTCATCATCCGCATACCTCCTTCGGTTGCCACCACAAAAAACATACCATCTGAAAACCAACCCATTTCCTTTGTGGTTCGGGTGCCAAAACACCTTGGCGCACAACCTACCTCCACTTCTTGATGACCTTTGCGAGAACGTCTTGCCAATAGGCTAATAAGAGAGTGCCTGGAAAGAGAAAAAAGAGAGCGCATGGAGAGAGAAAATGGTGGACATGAATTAGGATGACCAAAGCCTACATCGCTAAGCATCATTCCCATGAGTTCATTCATTAATGAGCCTAGTACAAGTCACCAAAACAAAGATGATGTTGCGAGTCATATCCCAAACCCAGCATCCTCAGCTACTAACGTAAAAACCCCTCCTCGAGAAATACGAATGCTAGGTCAAATTGACCAAATCTCTACGGATAAGAATATATCCCAAACGGTAAAGACCTAGCAAATGCGTTGACCCAAGTCACACAAGCCTTAAAACAAAAGAATACTTCTTTAAGTTTGTATGACCTAGTAATGACTTCACCAGTACATTGAGAGGCTCTCGTACAGATGCTAACTTCAATTCCTGTTAGTGAGGATCTTCCTATAGATGAACCATCCATTTATGCAGTATTATCCCCACAACTTTAGGAATCAAAGACCACATCCCTAGAGTTCCACGTTAAGGACATTAAGCTAGATGAGAAAACAGGGGAAATCACCACGGCTCCTATGTTCATAACAATACAGGTTGATCATTTCAAAATATGTAGGGTGCATGTCGATGATGGTGCGGCAACAAATGTAATACCTTTTTCCATCATCGAAAAATTGGGACTCATTGAACAAATACAACCCACGACAACCTCTTTCTTAAGGTCCTTCAGTGGTTCCTGTTTGGGAGTGAAAGACATGGTTACCTTAGATTTCATAGCCAGTGACCAATTCCCTACATCAGCTGAATTCATAGTGGTTGATGAAATGCTAGGGTTCAATATGATCCTAGGGTGTCCTTGGCTACTTAAAGCCATATCTGCACCAATCCATCAGGAGATCCACCTACCTTACGAGGGTGGTGAGATCATCATACATGAGGATACAACAACATCGATCACTTCCTCATACCTTGAGGTAGGTCAAGGGTCAGAAATTGAGTTTGTTAAGCCTAAACAAGAAACCGTGAACATACATCAAAATGTGAACCCAATGTTGACTCACAATTCGACTAGCACAGAAGAAACACAAGAAGACGCAGACATAGGAGCCATTCCTACTGATGTCTCTTGGTCAGAACTATCCTTTGACATCACCAATGAAGGGGAAGGCGAATATAAAATCATACCCATATGCCCAGCCCCACACGTTAAGCTAGAAAAGATCAAGAGACAACTCAACAACTAGAACGAATGAGACGAACTGTTCGAAATGACGTTAAACTACGAATTGTTCGAAATGACGTTAAACTATGAACTATCCGAAATGATGTTAAACTACAAACCATCTGAAATGATGTTAAACTACGAACTGTTTGAAATGATGTTAAACTACGAATCGTTTGAAATGACGTTAAACTATGAACTGTCTGAAATGACGTTAAACTACGACACATCCGGTATGACGTTAAAAATGCCAATAAATGTCTGCAATGACATTAAACTAGCCATGGTCAGAAATGGACGGTTCCATTTAAAACTTCTTGAAAATGTTACTACCTTTGGCCCACCATGGCATAAAATTGGTAATCCTTTCTTTAACAACAGATGCAATGGTCCATCAAGACTTTAAATTGATGTACCAAGCTCGAAATGGCTTTAAACTAGAGCCAACAAATTACAAATTTACGAACTCTCGTCATTTTACATTGAATTTTCGATTACAGGTTACAAGTTACAATTTAGATTCTTGCACGATCGTTGCTTTCTTTTCCAAGTATTTACCTTACATCTTGCTTTACACTTTAGAAATTTATGTTACATTTAGTTGAACACATATACTCTAGAAAACAAAGAAAAATAATAAAAAACATGAAAAATGACAAAAATATTTACATAGAACATCAAGGTAACGAAGGAATGCAACCATTAATTATGGTATGTTCGTCTACACATTGTAACTCTCCTACTGAGGGAGTGTTTCTTATTTCGCTCCTATTTTAATTGGCAGGAGAGAGCATCATAGCCACCAACAACATCCTCTCAATATTGTCTCTCAATGGACCATACAGAGATGTAGAAAGAGCGATCCACCCATAATCGTTGGATCTAAATCCATCCACCTATACGGATTTGATAGCCTCCAGTCAAGAAACGTCAGACTGGCCTAAAAACGTATGTAAAACTCTAGATCTAGAAGCTAACAATATCGCTGAAGATCCTCTGGTTGAAATCCCCATTACCACAGTCAATGACAAAGCCAAAACCTTGAAATTAAGTGCCTTACTAAATCCGCAACTCGTAGGTGACATCAGTCAGGTTTTAAAAGACAACATAAAAATGTTCGCATGGTCATATACAGACATGCCGGGACTAGACCCCTGGATCATCCAACATAACATTATTCTTGATGAAAAAATTAAACCAGTAAAGCAAAAAGCACGAAAGGTTAGACCCAAAGTGGCATTAGCAATCCGCGCTGAGATCACAAAGCTCTACCAAGCTGGTTTCATCCGAGCCGTCGACTATTCCGATTGGGTATCAAACATTGTTGTAGTCCCCAAGAAGAATGGTAGTATACACATATGCATTGACTTCCGTGACCTCAACATAGCCACTATAAAAGATGACTTTCCTCTGCCCAACATTGATCAACTTATTGACACAACAGCTGGACATGCACTGTTATCCTTTATGGATGGATTTTCAGGCCACAATCAGATAAGAATTAATCAAGAGCATCAACGTAGAACAACTTTTATGAAACCTTCCAACCTTATTTTCCCAAAGTAGGCTCATGCCCTTAATGCCTTGACAATCCCACATTCAAAGAGTCTGTAGGCTTTAGGAATGTCATTTGGAGACAAGAGTTAAAGTCTTAACCACAAGAATTTACCCAAAAAGAAAATAATGTATCTACCAAAATATGGACTACTGATACAACCAGCAATGAGGTGATAAATGGGGAAAGAAGGATGGAAAAAAGAGAATGGAATGGAATCTCAAGAACAAGGTGGTGTATAGCCCCTTGTGTGTTAATGGTTAATGTGACTTAGTAGATCCCATTCCAAATTTGGCCTCAAACAAAC